>JAVYIG010015802.1:0-34200 GCA_035222895.1 Strongylocentrotus droebachiensis | reverse complement strand
TGACGTTTTTTATCACAGCCATCAAGCATTGGAAGTTGAAGTGGAGAACCAAAGCTGACCTCTAATATACCAAGCTTGATCGATGCTTTAAAAAAAGTAAAAGGAATCATAAGTTCTCTTTCTCTCTCTCTTCTTTATTCATATCGCTCCCTCTATTGCTCCCTCGATCCTCTCTTCCTGTCTCTCTCGATCTCTCTCACTCTTGTCTCTGTCTCTTCCTAACCGACCCCTCTCACACGCTCCGTCTCTCTCCCTAACACACCTCTCTCATGCTCTCTCTCTCTCTCTCTCTCTCTCCGACCCCGGCCCTCTCTTAATTCACCCCACCCCCACTCCGACCCCCTCTCTCTCTCCAACTTCTCCCCAAATTATATTTAACTCGGATTTCGACCACTGAACTTGATTTTAACAATCTTTACAAACATTTTTTGTTTTGTACAAAAGTACAAGAATAAAGGATATTTATTTAAAAAAAGAAAATGAGCTGTGAAATCCTACGTTACAAAGCTGAAAGATGCATTTCTAAAGGTTTTAAGGAATCAAAATTCAATAGAAAATAAACACCGACTTTCAATACGAATAATACACGTAAACAGGATTAACAATCACCAAAGACATGGTTTGCTCTTGACGCAAGGGGTTCCATGTTGCTATACTCTATTCAAATATGAGCTTCATATATTATTTATACAAAGAGATATTGCAACATAAATGCATTCTCAGTGTACAGTAAAATGTCTTGTTGCAGAGGAGACTACTTAAAGGTAATGTATCCCTTTTACAGCCAACATCAAATTCTGTAGAACTTTGCAAGAATTATGAATATATCACCTTTGTCCTATCTATAAAGTTTAACCATTAGCAGTGTCCTAGTATTCAAATTATGCAAGGAAACCTGTTACGTTCTAGACCAGCTAGGGAGGTGTTTCACAAAGATCTTAAATCAAACTTAACTCCAAGTTGGACTTAAAAATTATGGAGAGCCATTTGTAGCCTTAAAATAAAATATATTCAAAAGCAAAATTTCAAGTATTTTAGACTTTTCATAAATTCCACATCAAGAACATGAAATCTCCTTGATAATAGAAAATATGAATGATTTGAATCAACATTTTATGCCTTCTAAAAATAACTTTTACAAAATATTTTCAAAGGTGCTAATGGCTTTCGATAATTGTAAGTCCAACTTAAAGATAAGATCAACTTAGGATCTTTGTGAAACACCCCCCGGGTCTATTTGATTGATACAACACCTGTAATTGCAAAATCAGTGTTGTTCTCTCAATCAAAACAATGGACATTGCCAACATTATTAAACCATATTGGCTACTGAAGTTAAAACCAGGGGGGTGTTTCACAAAGATTCTAAGTCGAACTTAACTCTACGTTGGACTTAAAAATTATGGAGAGCCATTTGTAGCCTTAAAATAAAATATATTCAAAAGCAAAAATTCAAGTATTTTAGACTTTTCATGAATTCCAAATCAAGAACATGAAATCTTCCATGATAATAGAAAATTTGAATGAATTGAATCAACATTGTATCCCTTTTAAAAATAACTTTTACAAAATATTTTCAAAGGTGCTAATGGCTTTCGATAATTGTAAGTCCAACTTAAAGATAAGATCAACTTAGGATCTTTGTGAAACACCCCCCGGGTCTATTTGATTGATACAACACCTGTAATTGCAAAATCAGTGTTGTTCTCTCAATCATAACAATGGACATTGCCAACATTATTAAACCATATTGGCTACTGAAGTTTAAACCAGATGCTATATAGGCTTAACACTATGAATATGACTGACAAAGAAAGCGGACAAAATATCGTCGGCCTTATGCCAAAAGGGCCTTAACTGATTTTGGCCATTCCGAGATAATCGCGTTAAAGGTTTTGGCCTCTCTAATAATCAAAAGTTTGTGGTCGTTTTTTTGCTTTTGAAGCCAATTTCGATAAATGTGTTAAGTTATTAAGTTTTACATGAAATGTGTTAAATTTGTTATCAAATATTCAGAATTGTACATGCTATGTTCAAAAAACATGTTAGGGCCTTTTTGGCATAAGGCTTGAATGTAGCGTATGTTAGCGTATGTTATGCCAGAAGGGCCGTAACCTTCTCGGCATTATGCCAAAAGGGGCGTAACCTACGCGGCGTTATGCCAAAAGTGCCTTAACCTGCCGTTATCGTACGCGTAACTATGCGCGTAACTATGCGCGCGTACTCGCGCATAGTTAGCGTCCTTTTGGCATAAGGAAATTTTCTTGTTTCGCAACACCTTTGGTTTGCCAGAAAGGCCCTCCTAACGCAAATGGATCATCCGTGGAGGTTAAGGCCCTTTTGGCGTAAGGAAAAAGATGAGATACGCGTTAAGGCCCTTTTGAAATTCATAATTATCTTCATAAATAAATCGAATTTCAACAAGTGAAGCACATCATTTTAAAGAGAATGATGAAATCTACAAGGTTATATTAATAACTCAATAACCCCCAAAATCTGGTTAAGGCCCTTTTGGCATAAGGCCGACGATATACAGTTCCCCAGGTAGACAAAGGAACATCCCTTCACTGCGATTATGTAAAAGTGTGTAGAACAGGTGTCACATGCATATTCACCTTTTTACATAATAGCAGTGAAGGGATGTTCCTTTGTCTACTTGAGGAACTGTACATTTTGTCCACTTTCTTTGTCAGTCATATTCATAGTGTAAGCTCTGTTAAAACTCGGGTTTAACAGAGAAAATTAAAGTTATTCTGAGTTCGAAGTTTGCCTTTGTAATACACGTACATGATATTGGACCTAGAATTAGTAGAATATTGCTTTTTAACAAGTTTGCTGTCCGAGCTTATTATCAACCACCTTTACTCTTTACTCTAGTAGGATATGCAGCGTTAAAACATCATTCAGAAGACTTTTCTCTATGACATGGCTTCTCTATATACTGAGAGGGTGGTTAAAATAAAATTCTTCCTAACAATGTGATAGTTCACATGGATTTCCCATCTGTTTCTCAATATGAACAGTAATAATGTTCCCTAGAAAATCCTTTCTTACAGAGGAGACAAAGAAATGGTGTTTCATCTCTATGCATTTGGAGATATTTAACAATGCTTTTCTAAGAAAACCGTTTACTACAATGTGAACATATGGCTTTTTGGCTATGTGTGTTTTAGTTGTGAACATTCAATTGGCTTTTCTCCTGTATGTGTTAAACGACAGTACAGAACATTTTTTTAACAGAACATATTCTCACAATAGCAACACTCTTATAGCTTTTCTCCGTGTGTTAGTATATGGCGATTGAGTGCACTTTGCTGAGAAAATCCTTTCTTACAATAGCAACATTTATATGGCTTTTTTTCCTGTGTGTGTTTGTAGGTGTTGGGTGAGATTGCATTTGTTTGAAAAACTTTTCTTACAGTGTGAACATTCTTATGGCTTTTCTCCAAGACTCCTGTATGTTAGTATATGACAGTTAAAGGAAAGTTCAAGAGAAAATCTTTCCATCCATATGTAATTTGTTCTAATGATCAGTTGTTAGTAAATTTTCTTTGTGTAGCTCCTTTAAGAGTACTTTTCTGAGAAAATCCTTTCTTACAATAGCAACATTCATATGGCTTTTCTCCTGTATGTGTTAGGAGGTGTTGGGTTAGATTGCCTTTGTGCGAAAAACTTTTCTGACAGTGTGAACATTCATATGGCTTTTCTCCTGTATGTGTTAGGAGGTGTTGGGTTAGATTGCCTTTGTGCGAAAAACTTTTCTGACAGTGTGAACATTCATACGGCTTTTCTCTTGTATGTGTTTGGAGATGATGATGAGCAGACTTTTCTGAGAAAACCCTTTCTTGAAATACCAACATTCATATGGCTTCTCCCCTGTGTGTGTTAGTATATAACGATTGAGTAGACTTTTATGAGAAAATCTTTTCTAACAATAGCAACATTCCTATGGCTTTTCTCCTGTATGTGTTGTGATGATCGAGTAGACTTTTCTGAGAAAACCATTTCTAACAATAGCAAAATTCCTATGGCTTTTCTCCTCTGTGTGTGGTAGTATATGATGATTGAGTAGACTTTTTTTAGAAAACCCTTTCTTACAGTGTGAAAATTCAAACGGCTTTTCTCTTGTATGTGTTTGGATATGAAGTTTAAGAATACTCTTCTGAGAAAATCCTTTCTCACAATAGCAACATTCCCATGGCTTTTCTCTTGTGTGTGTGAGGAAGTGCTGGGTGAGATTGCTTTTGTTAAAAAAACCTTTCTTACAGTGTGAAAATTCAAACGGCTTTTCTCTTGTATGTGTTTGGATATGACAATTAAGAGTGCTTTTCTGAGAAAATCCTTTCTTACAATAGCAACATTCATGTGACTTTTCTCATGTGTGTGTTAGGAAGTGCTGGGTGAGATTGCTTTTCTTAGAAAACCCTTTCTTACAGTGTGAACATTCATACGGCTTTTCTCCTGTGTGTGTTAGGAGGTGTTGGGTTAGATTGCCTTTGTAAGAAAAACTTTTCTCACAGTATGAACATCCATATGGCTTTTCTCCTGTATGTCTTAGGAAGTGCTGGGTGAGATTGCTTTTGTTAGAAAACACTTTCTTACACTGTGAACATTCATATGGCTTTTCTCCTGTATGTGTTCGGAGATGTTGGGTTAGATTGCATTTGTCAGAAAAACTTTTCTCACAGTGTGAACATGCATATGGCTTTTCTCCTGTATGTGTTCGGAGATGACAGTTAAGAGTACTTTTCAAAGCAAATCCTTTCTTACAGTGTGAACATTCATATGGCTCTTCTCCTGTATGTGTTCGGAGATGACGTTTAAGAGTACTTTTCTGAGAAAATCCTTTCTTACAATAGCAACATTCATATGGTTTTTCTCCTGTATGTGTTAGGAGGTGTTGGGTTAGATTACCTTTGTCAGAAAAACTTTTCTCACAGTGTGAACATCCATATGGCTTTTCTCCTGTATGTCTTAGGAGGTGTTGGTTGAGATTGCTTTTGGTAGAAAACGCTTTCTTACACTGTGAACATACATACATCTTTTTTCCTGTATGTGTTTGTAGGTGTTGGGTTAGCTTGCCTTTGTCAGAAAAACTTTTCTTACAGTGTGAACATCCATATTGCTTTTCTCCTGTATGTGTTAGGAGGTGTTGGGTGAGATTGCTTTTCTTAGAAAATCCTTTCTTACAATAGCAACATTCATATGGCTTTTCTCCTGTATGTGTTCGGAGATGACGGTTAAGAATACTTTTCTGAGAAAATCCTTTCTTACAATAGCAACATTCATATGGCTTTTCTCCTGTGTGTGTTCGGAGATGATGGTTAAGAATACTTTTCTGAGAAAATGCTTTCTTACAATAGCAACATTCATATGGCTTTTCTCCTGTATGTGTGCGGATGTGTTGGGTTAGATTGCCTTTGTCAGAAAAACTTTTCTCACAGTGTGAACATCCATATGGCTTTTCTCCTGTATGTGTTAGGAGGTGTTGGCTGAGATTGCTTTTGTTAGAAAACCCTTTCTTACAATAGCAACATTCATATGGCTTTTCTCCTGTATGTGTTCGTAGATGACGGTTAAGAGTACTTTTCAGAGCAAATCCTTTCATACAGTGTGAACATTCATATGGCTTTTCTCTTGTATGTGTTCGTTGATGACAGTTAAGAGTACTTTTCAGAGCAAATCCTTTCTTACAGTGTGAACATTCATATGGCTTTTCTCCTGTATGTGTTCGTAGATGACGCTTAAGAGTACATTGCTTAGAAAATCCTTTCTTACAATAACAACATTCATATGGCTTTTCTCCTGTACATGTATGTGTTAGGAGGTGTTGGGTTAGATTGCATTTGTTAGAAAAACTTTTCTCACAGTGTGAACATTCATATGTCTTTTCTCCTGTATGTGATTTCAAGTGGAGAAGGGGATTAATGGCCTGACATGATCTCTCACTGCAACATGGACATAGATGTAGCTCCTGAATTTCTCCAGAATGTATCCTCACATAAATGTCAGGTTGATCTGTTGTGGAAAACACCTTGCCGCAATGTGAACAAAGATGAGATTTACCTCCACTGTTGATTGACATTCCACGTTCTACCTTGTCTTGTCCCTTGTCAATAACATCACCTGGTGGAGAAAAATAGAACATTCATGTCATCGACACCTCAGATACGGTGTAAGAAAGTACATGAGTGATCTATCACTTCAAATTGCGACAGAATTTGTTGGATTATGTTCTGAGAAAAAATGAATATGCCAAAATATAATTAATTTTTTATTCACCAATTCACATTTTTAAATATAGAATATTCTTCAATTTTGAGCTAAAAGTAAAAGAAAGGTTAATATAACCAAATATACAGGGTTCTTTTTTTTTTTTGGGGGGGGGGGGAGGAGGGTAAAAGAGAAGTGTAATTGTAGGTCCTTGGTGAGATTGCTTTTCTCTTAAAATCATTTCTTACATCGTGAGCATTTATATGGCTTTTCTCCTCCGTGTGTTGCTAGGTGTTGGTAAGATTGCATTTTTCAAATAAAAACACTTCCCTGACAGTGAGAAAATTCTTACGGCTTTTATCTTGTGTGTGTTAGGAGATACTGAGAAAATCCTCTCTTACAATAGCAACATTCAAATACAGTAGCTTTTTTCTAGCTGTGTGTGTTTGTAGGTGTTGGCTGAGATTGCTTTAGTCAGAAAAACTTTTCTTACAATGTGAACAGCCATATGGCTTTTCTCCCGTGTGTCTTAGGTGTTGGATGAGATTTTTTTTTCTCTGAGAAAACTCTTTCTCGCAGAGTGAGCATTCATAAAGTTTTTCGATTGTGTGTTTTTAAGAGATGATTTTTTACCGGTAGATGACTGTTCCAAGAAAATCCTCTCTTACAATAGCAACATTCTTTCATGGCTTTCCTCTTGTGTGTGTTAGTAGATGACGATAGAGTTCACTTTTCTGAAAAAATCCTTTCTTACAAAAGCAACATTCATATGGCTTCTCTCCTCTGTGTGTTAGTATATTACGATTGAGTAGACTTTTCTGAGAAAATCCTTTTTTACAATAGCAACATTTATATGGCTTTTCTCTTGTTTATGTTAGGATATGACGATTGAGTAGGCTTTTCTGAGAAAATTCTTTCTCACAATAGCAACATTCATATGGCTTCTCTCCTCTGTGTGTTAGTGTATTACGATTGAGTAGACTTTTCTGAGAAAATTCTTTCTTACAATAGCAACATTCATATGGCTTCTCTCCTCTGTGTGTTAGTGTATTACGATTGAGTAGACTTTTCTGAGAAAATCATTTCTTACAATACCAACATTCATTTGGCTTCTCTCCTCTGTGTGTTAGTGTATTACGATTGAGTAGACTTTTCTGAGAAAATCCTTTCTTACAATAGCAACATTCATATGGCTTTTCTCCCGTGTGTGTTTGTAGGTGTTGGGTTAGATTGCCTTTGTCAGAAGAACCTTTCTCACAGTGTGAACATACATACGGCCTTTCGCCTGTATGTGTTCGGAGATGACGGTTAAGAGTACTTTTCAGAGCAAATCCTTTCTTACAATAGCAACATTCATATGGCTTTTCTCCTGTATGTATTAGGAGGTGTTGGGTTAGATTGCTTTTGTCAGAAAAACCTTTCTCACAGTGTGAACATTCATACGGCTTTTCTCTTGTATGTGTTCGGAGATGAAGCTCAAGAGTACTTTTCCTAGAAAATCCTTTCTTACAATAGCAACATTCATATGGCTTTTCTCCTGTATGCGTTAGAAGGTGTTTTGTTAGATTGCCTTTGTCAGAAAAACTTTTCTCACAATGTGAACATTCATACGGCTTTTCTCCTGTATGTCTTAGGAGGTGTTGGCTGAGATTGCCTTTGTCAGAAAAACTTTTCTCACAATGTGAACATTCATATGGCTTTTCTCCCGTGTGTCTTAGGTGTTGGATGAGATTTTTTTTTCTCTGAGAAAACTCTTTCTCGCAGAGTGAGCATTCATAAAGTTTTTCGATTGTGTGTTTTTAAGAGATGATTGTTTAGATGACTGTTCCAAGAAAATCCTCTCTTACAATAGCAACATTCTTTCATGGCTTTCCTCTTGTGTGTGTTAGTAGATGACGATAGAGTTCACTTTTCTGAAAAAATCCTTTCTTACAAAAGCAACATTCATATGGCTTCTCTCCTCTGTGTGTTAGTATATTACGATTGAGTAGACTTTTCTGAGAAAATCCTTTTTTACAATAGCAACATTTATATGGCTTTTCTCTTGTTTATGTTAGGATATGACGATTGAGTAGGCTTTTCTGAGAAAATTCTTTCTCACAATAGCAACATTCATATGGCTTCTCTCCTCTGTGTGTTAGTGTATTACGATTGAGTAGACTTTTCTGAGAAAATCATTTCTTACAATAGCAACATTCATATGGCTTCTCTCCTCTGTGTGTTAGTGTATTACGATTGAGTAGATTTTTCTGAGAAAATCATTTCTTACAATAGCAACATTCATATGGCTTCTCTCCTCTGTGTGTTAGTGTATTACGATTGAGTAGACTTTTCTGAGAAAATTCTTTCTTACAATAGCAACATTCATATGGCTTCTCTCCTCTGTGTGTTAGTGTATTACGATTGAGTAGACTTTTCTGAGAAAATCATTTCTTACAATACCAACATTCATATGGCTTCTCTCCTCTGTGTGTTAGTGTATTACGATTGAGTAGACTTTTCTGAGAAAATTCTTTCTTACAATAGCAACATTCATATGGCTTCTCTCCTCTGTGTGTTAGTGTATTACGATTGAGTAGACTTTTCTGAGAAAATCATTTCTTACAATACCAACATTCATATGGCTTCTCTCCTCTGTGTGTTAGTGTATTACGATTGAGTAGACTTTTCTGAGAAAATTCTTTCTTACAATAGGAACATTCATATGGCTTCTCTCCTCTGTGTGTTAGCTCACTCAATCGTCATACACTAACTTAGTGTATGACGATTGAGTGAGCTTTTCTGAGAAAATCCTTTCTCACAATTTTGTCTCTTGTAGTATATGACGATTGAGTAGACTTTTTTGAGAAAACCCTTCCTTGCAGTGTGAAAATTCGTGTGTTTTCATAGATGACGGTTATTCTGAGAAAATCCTTTCTTACAATAGCAACATCCATATGTCGTTTCTCCTGTGTGTGTTTGTAGGTGTTGGGTTAGATTGCATTCGTTAGAAAAACCCTTTATTACAGTGTGAAAATTCAAATAGCTTTTCTCTTGTATGTGTTTGGATATGACAATTAAGAGTAATTTTCTGAGAAAATCCTTTCTTACAATAGCAACATTCATATGGCTTTTCTCATGTGTGTGTTCGGAAGTGCTGGGTGAGATTGCTTTTCCGAGAAAACCCTTTCTTACAGTGTGAACATTCATACGGCCTTTCGCCTGTTGTATGTGTTCGGAGATGACGCTTAAGAGTACTTTTCAGAGCAAATCCTTTCTCACAGTGTGAACATTCATATGGCTCTTCTCCTGTATGTGTTCGTAGATGACGCTTAAGAGTACTTTTCTGAGAAAATCCTTTCTTACAATAGCAACATCCATATTGCTTTTCTCTTGTATGTCTTAGGAGGTGTTGGCTGAGATTGCTTTTGATAGAAAACCGTTTCTTACAGTGTGAACATTCATATGGCTTTTCTCCTGTATGTGTTCGGAGATGACGGTTAAGAGTACTTTTCTGAGAAAATCCTTTCTTACAATAGCAACATTCATACGGCTTTTCTCCTGTGTGTGTTCGGAGATGATGGTTAAGAATACTTTTGAGAGAAAATCCTTTCTTACAATAGCAACATTCATATGGCTTTTCTCCTTTATGTGTTAGGAGGTGCTGGGTTAGATTGCCTTTGTCAGAAAAACTTTCTCACAGTGTGAACATCCATATGGCTTTTCTCCTGCGTGTGTTAGGTGGTGTTTGCCGAGATTGCTTTTGTTAGAAAACCCTTTCTTACAGTGTGAACATTCATATGGCTTTTATCCTGTATGTATTAGGAGGTGTTGGGTTAGATTGCTTTTGTCAGAAAAACCTTTCTCACAGTGTGAACATTCATACGGCTTTTCTCTTGTATGTGTTCGGAGATGACGGTTAAGAGTACTTTTCCTAGAAAATCCTTTCTTACAATAGCAACATTCATATAGCTTTTCTCCTGTATGTATTAGGAGGTGTTGGGTTAGATTGCTTTTGTCAGAAAAACCTTTCTCACAGTGTGAACATTCATACGGCTTTTCTCTTGTATGTGTTCGGAGATGACGATTAAGAGTACTTTTCCTAGAAAATCCTTTCTTACAATAGCAACATTCATATAGCTTTTCTCCTGTATGCGTTAGAAGGTGTTTTGTTAGATTGCCTTTGTCAGAAAAAATTTTCTCACAGTGTGAACATTCATACAGCTTTTCTCTTGTATGTGTTCGTAGATGACGGTTAAGAGTACTTTTCTTAGAAAATCCTTTCTTACAATAGCAACATTCATATGGCTTTTCTCCTGTATGTGTTCGGAGATGTTGGGTTAGATTGCATTTGTCAGAAAAACTTTTCTCACAGTGTGAACATGCATATGGCTTTTCTCCTGTATGTGTTCGGAGATGACGGTTAAGAGTATTTTTCAGAGCAAAACCTTTCTCACAGTGTGAACATTCATATGGCTTTTCTCCTGTGTGTGTTTGTAGGTGTTGGGTTAGACTGCTTTTTTTAGAATACCCTTTATTACAGTGTGAACATTCATACAGCTTTTCTCTTGTATGTGTTCGTAGATGAAGCTTAAGAGTACTTTTCTTAGAAAATCCTTTCTTACAATAGCAACATTCATATGGCTTTTCTCCTGTATGTGTTAGGAGGTGTTGGGTTAGATTGCCTTTGTCAGAAAAACTTTTCTCACAGTGTGAACATCCATATGGCTTTTCTCCTGTATGTGTTCGGAGGTGTTGGCTGAGATTGCTTTTGGTAGAAAACCCTTTCCTACAATAGCAACATTCATATGGCTTTTCTCCTGTATGTGTTCGTAGATGACGCTTAAGAGTACTTTTCTGAGAAAATCCTTTCTTACAATAGCAACATTCATACGGCTTTTCTCCTGTGTGTGTTAGGAGGTGTTGGGTTAGATGGCATTTGTTAGAAAAACTTTTCTCACAGTGTGAACATCTATATGGCTTTTCTCCTGTACATGTATGTGTTAGGAGGTGTTGGCTGAGATTGCCTTTGATAGAAAACTGTTTCTTACAGTGTGAACATTCATATGGTTTTTCTCCTGTATGTGTTCGGAGATGACGGTTAAGAGAACTTTTCTGAGAAAATCCTTTCTTACAATAGCAACATTCATACAGCTTTTCTCCTGTGTGTGTTCGGAGATGATGGTTAAGAGTACTTTTCTGAGAAAAACTTTTCTCACAGTGTGAACATTCATATGTCTTTTCTCCTGTATGTGATTTCAAGTGGAGAAGGGGATGAATGGCCTGACATGATCTCTCACTGCAACATGGACATTGATGTAGCTCCTGAATTTCTCCAGAATGTATCCTCAGATGAATGTCAGGTTGATCTTTTGTGCAAAACACCTTGCCACAATCTGAACAAAGATGAGATTTACCTCCACTGTTGATTGATATTCCACGTTCTACCGTATCTTGTCTGTTGTCAACAACATCACCTGGTGGAGAAAAAGAGAACATTCATGTCATCGACACCTCAGATACGGTGTAAGAAAGTACATGAGTGATCTATCACTTCAAATTGCGACAGAAGTATTTGGATTATGTTCTTAACTTCTGAAAGAAAGAAGAATATGCCAAAATATAACTCACTTTTTAATCACCAATTCACATTTTAAAATATAGAATATTCTTTATAGTTTGAGCAAAAAGTATAAAAAGGTCAATACAATAAAAAATAAAGAGCATTTGGGGCATTTTTTTAGAAGAAGCAGAGTTTAATTCAAGCAGCGAAGCTTGGCCAAGCTAACTCACACAAAACTCAGCAAAATAATTAAGTGGACTCTTGTTGTAGATGTTAGTTTAAAAAAAGTAAATTTTTTAAATAACTACAATGTATACCGGTATGTATATTAATGTTAGCTTACCTTTCCTATATCAAAATAAACATTAACAAGTCAATGCAAAGCGAAGCATCCCCTTGCCGGGTATGAACGGCCTATATTTAGCCATTTTTTCATATTGAATGAGCTGTGACCTTTGACCTTTGACGTACATACTCACAAACATTACTCACGTTTTTGTATGAAAACCACATTTTTGCATATATAGTTACATGTAGGTATTTGCGGATATCTAAAGAGATATGACCTTTGACCTACATACTCCGAAATCGAACTTAGGCTGTGTTTTCATACCATGTACCTTCAAACCATGTACCTTAATATCAAATTTCATTAAAATCTGTCAAACATTACTAAAGTTTTCAAACGGAAACCAGATTTGTTACGAACAGACAGACGGGAGCGTTACTATATCTCCCTCTGACTTCATCGGCGATGGGATAATTATATGAATCCTCTTTTTAAAACGGGATAGTTGAGTTCTTATTAAAGACCGCAAATGCCTTCCAAGTGCATGGTTATTGCTCTTATTCTTATTTATGACATTTCTAGTGCCCTTTTAGGACCTAAAAATGCTATGAAGGTAATTCTAGACCCCAAAATGTGTGGAATTTAGATTAATTACGATCATACCAATTCAGCTTCACTTTAAAAAAATATGGTGACCGTTAATTAATTAATTAATAATAACAATACACGGTCCGGCTGGTTGTGCGTACTATAACCAACACGAAAAAGCCAACAATTGCATTGGCTGGAATAAACGTATGAGGCGCTTTCCCGTTTTTTCAACGGCTGGTTCAAAATTATCAAATATTTGTGGGGCCCCATAAATATAAGGAATTTATATATTTATGGAAATTTCAGCCCTCTCTGAATTTAAATTGTATGTTCTTTCAAATTGGACACTCATTTTTTGATTATTTCACAAGAAAATGTTTTGTGTAGCGCCCTCTGCAACAAAAGTCAAGTATCCCTTTAAGATGAAAAGCAATTGGAATCATACATTCACGCATAGCGTATCCATTTAACACTAAATGAGTCTCTAAAAGAAAAGAAAATTGCAAAAATGGGGCATCTGGCCATTCAAAATTTTGTTGAGCATTGGATGTATCCTATGGCTTGTCCACAATCTTCAGTGGAAAGGATAGGCATCTTGACCGTGCTTCTAGTTACTGTACACATGCTATGGTCCGTGCGTGCAATACGAGCGACTGTAGATCGGACGTGCACACAAAACATGCACACATTATTAGACGCGTACGCTTCTATTACATGCTACTATTAAGTCAACCCAGTCAAACTTGCCATCAGTTTCCTGAAAAATTCCAGAGAAATCCAGGGAACTCCGCTGATTCGTCCGATCCATGCTGCCTCATGAATAATATTCATGAGCTTTGAAATTATCACATGTTGTTGTTCATGCTGTCCATAATACAAGAAGGGGATCGCTATTCATCATACGAGAAGAGAGTCGCTAACTCGCTATTCAACACAGATGAGGGTCGCTATTCATAATACAACAAGGCTACCGGTATTCATAATACAAACTGAAGGTCGCTATTCATAACATGGGATGAGGGTCACTATTCATAACAAATGAAAATTAAATAAGCAATAAACAAAATGATAATAAAAAAGCAAAATAATGGATAGGGGACATCAACCCTCCCCCCCCCCCCTTTGCCACACGGCTGTGGCATAGGCACAGGGGGGGGGGCACCACATGGCCCCGATTATTTGTAGAAAACATTTATTGAAAACATACATATCTAAAAAAATAAAGAACAGGTCAACGCAAAGCGTAGCATCCCCTCACAGGGTACAAATGGCCTATATACTTCGGAACAAGTTACCTCCATTAGACTACCGTAAATCTCTGTGTATAAGGCGCACTTTTTTGCCGCCGAAAAAAATGGAAAGTCGGGGGTGCTTCTTATACACAGGTACACGCTATGACTGGTAATGACTCCCAGAGCCCAGCTCAGTAATCGGTGTGTTGACTCACCACTCAGAAACTAGAACAACACTCAAATGTGTCTGTCATCTTGGTTTGAAAGTATTCTTTCTAATAGATCTCAATATGTAGTTTATAATAATAATTCCTCCAATTTTGCTTTGGCGTACCACAAGGTTTTATCCTAGGTACTCTACTGTTTTTAATTTACATTAATGATCTTACACATTCTTCTAAAAACGACATTGTTACTTTTATTTGTGACAAGTTCACAAGCAAAAATCGGCACCTTCAACTGCACCTCGATGTTATATGAAAGTCCTTCCCCGCGTGTGTTTTCGTTTTTGTCTTCAAAATAGGGGTGCGCCTTATACACAGGTGCGCCTTATACACAGAGATTTACGGTATACTATTATATTACTAGGCAAGGATGTTAACCAGATTTTCACATGTAATTAGGTGTTTTTGCATATTTAATGAGCTATGACCTTTCACCTTTGACCTACATACTCGGAAATCAAACTTAGGCTGTATTTTGATACCATGTACCTTCATATTAAAATTTATCAAGCATTACTAAAGTTATCAAATGGAAATCAGATTCGCATATTTAATGAGCTACATGACCTTTGACCTACCGGTACATTTACTCCGAAATCGAACTTAGGCTGTGTTTTGATACCATGTACATTCATATCAAATTTCATTAAAATCTGTGCCCCCACTTTTCAGATACCCCCAAAGTGCCCCTTTTTACATCGGACAAATGCCCCTTTTCTATTCTAATAACTGTCCTTTTCCTCTTTTCATTTTTGGTGAGTACCTCTTTTCACGGGCGCGAGAAATTCTCCTTTTCACCTCTAATATTTTTACCCTTTTTTACTTTGACTCGTTCCCCTTTTAATACCTGTCCTTTTCCCTTTTGATAAAGTGCCTATTTTTACTTTCTCCATAACATGCACCCCTCATGCATGGCTCGCTCACACTGATAGATGTTATAATTTGTGAACTTTTTAGTCTTTCTTCATTAGATTGTGCTTAATACCCATCAGGGTTTGTTTCTTGTCTTCTTTATAAGTTGTAATTTTTTCGCACTGGGACCTCACAAATCTTAAAATTTGTGCTCGCTCGCTTTGCTCGCTCAAAAACTAATATTCAGACCATCACACTCAACTGCAAAGTATGTTGCTTAAGCAGTATCTTGTACCACATAAAGTAAAAAACAAATATTCATGTCATCCCTGGTAGTATAATCACAATCATGATGATGTAGGGGATATATACCAATTAATGTCTTAAAATGGTATATGTTTTGTTTTGTTTTTAAATTTATTTGGAATGGACAACCAGACAAAATCAACCGTAAAACAATAATTGGAGACTATGTAGACGGAGGTCTGAGAATGTTACATTTACCCTCAATTATTTCAGGCTTAAAGATCGCCTGGGTTAAACGTCTGCTTGACGAAAGTAATGTTGGGCGATGGAAATGTTTTTATGAAGTTTGTTTTGCTCCATTTTGAGGAAATCTTTTCTGGTATAGTAATATTAATAAAAACGATTCTAGTATATTGTCGGTAAAAAACATTTTTATCCCGGAAGTTACCCAGTCATGGGCCTCTTTAACACTCGATACGGAAATCAGTCCTTTCCTTATCAGACAACAAAATATATGGAACAACACTATGATTTGTGGAAACAAAAAAGTATTATTCATAAAGTCAGGGTATGACAAAGGTATAATTAAATTGTCGGATCTTTTTGACGAAAATGGTAATATTTTTACCTTCTTTCAATTTAGAATCAAATATAAGTTTGAATACAATTTTGTAGAATTTTATTCTGTGAAAACGGCTATTCCCCATAATTGGAAAAATAATATCCCTAAATGTTTAGAGGCAGACCTAACAGCTCAAGAGGAAATGGTTAAAAATATAATGAAGGTAACGCGGATATGTCGCTATATTCATAATTTAAGTGTTCAACAGGTTAACCTACTACTCAAGCCCGTACAAGCTTTTTTTAAGGGGGGGTTCTGAGGGTTGCCAACTTTTTTTGTCAGCCGGCGAATAAGCGGGGGGTGGGGGGGGGGGTATGGAGCACCATTTTTTTTTTAATCAACACCCCCCCCCCCCACCCCTTGAGCAAAAAAACAAAAACAGAAAAAACAAAAAAATACTTTTGTTTTGTTTAAGGGGGGGGGGGGTGGTTCACTATTGGCTATTTAAAGTAATTGATTGTTCATATTTCCTTTGTGAACCTGTTTGCATGTATACATGTACATGGACTAATAAATAACTATTACGTGTACCGGTATTTATCATTATATCCTGCCCCCTTACTTCTACGAGGGCTAGATATCCCAACCAAAAATAAAAACAAAAAACAAATTTCTCATGGCCTTTTGACCTTATCAGACCTCCTTAGTCCTTATCCATCACCACTACCACCACCACCCTCACCCCCAACAAAAAAAGTAAATAAATGTTTGGTTCATATTCGAATTGTATTACCTCTTTGTACGCTACATGACATGAAAACCTTCAAGGTCCAAAGCCCCCTATCCCCCCAAACAAAACACAATTTTAAAGTGCCCCCCCCCCCCCCATCACCCCACTCCAGGCAGTATTAACTAGGCTCATGACCCGGCCCAACCCCGCTACTGTAAACGTGGTAATATTCGTGGTACATTAATTTACGCGGATTTCGCACTAATGTCGGTGTTCGCAAATTTTAGAACTCGCGAAAATATAAGCATGACTTCTTATGCGTGTTTTGAGTGGGCTAAAATGCGTGCAACGCGAATTTAAGAACCCGCGAAAATGTTTTGGGGTCGCTCAGCGCGAAAAATTAATCACGCAAAATATAACGTTTACAGTATATAATTTGTAGGTCCATATAAGTCACACTAAAAGCTACTTTCTACAAAAACATTATTGTTGTATAAACAATTACTAGTTTCTGAAATTCAGTCCTTAAATAACTATTAATGGGCCTGCTTGGTCTACCCTATTTGCCGGCATAAAGGCCGCAGTATTTTTGGAAGAGAAAATATCAAAAAGTCTGGGTGCGGCCTTTGCGCAGCAACAGTCAAAAATTCAAAAATACAGCGCGTATTCGTAAATGTGGGACCGGTAGCGAGATCCACGCCGGAGCTCGCGGTAGCAGTGCCGGTTGAGGTAGCCTCAAAACCATGTTATTCCATGGCAAGAAAATACGATAAAAAACCACCAAGATGATTTTCAACTACAAAAACGATGAGGAGTAGTAAAGACCGGGGTCCAATAAACAATTGTATGTCCAAATATAAATTGAATAACGTCGGATTGCAGAGAATTTGATGGATTCTGCGAGAATAAATCCCAGTGTTTCGCACTAAGAAAAACTACAGAACGTAATGATCTGCGTATGCGCGAGTGGGTTCTCATATATATTCTCGATCGAACGTACAAGTACAATGGTAAAGGACATTCCTAGAATAACTCCACACATCTTACCGACAATTTTGTGTTATATTGTTGACATAAAGTATTGTTTTCAAACATAAACTTGATCTAGATCTTGGTTCGTTTTTTTTTTTTTTTTTTTTTTTTGTCTACAAAATGTCAAAGTTGGGGGTGCGGCCTATGCGTCGCTGCGGCCTTATCGCTGGCAAATATGGTACTTAATGTCTCAGTGGCGTAGCCAGGATAAGATCAGTCGGGGGCAGGGTGGAGGGGCAACATTTCCAACGAGGAAAAATTATGGTAGGATTATATGTGGCTCTACAAGATAAATACATGTCCTAAGTTTGATATAAATCTATCTATCGGTTCTAATTATAATGCGTTCACAAAATAACTTCACAAGCTTTTTATATACAACTAATAAGCCCCACGACTTTTGACCTTTGACCTCATGACCCTAAAATCTAATCAGTTCATTGGCTCTGCAAGATACATACATGTCTTGAGTTTGATGGTAATCCGTCCACCGGTTCTAATGACAGTGTGATCACGAGCTGTTTTTGCATACATAATGAGCCCTATGACCTTTGACCTTAACCTCGTGACCCCCCAAATCTAATCAGTTCATTGACTCTGCAAGATACATACATGACCCAAGTTTGGCGGTAATCCATCAATCGGTTCTTGAGATAACGTGATCACAAGCTATTTTGAATACATAATGAGCCCTGTGACCTTAGACCTTTGACCTCATGACCCCAAAATCTAATCAATTCATTGGCTCTGCAAGATACATACAGGACCCAAGTTTGGCGGTAATCCATCAAACGGTTCTTGAGATAACGTGATCACGAGCTATTTTTGCATACATAATGAGCCCTGTGACTTTTGACCTTTGACCTCGTGACCCCAAAATCTAATCAGTTCATTAGCTCTGCAAGTTACATACATGACTCGAGTTTGGCGGTAATCCATCAATTGGTTCTTGAGATAACGCGATCACGAGAACGGGACGGACGGACGGACGGACGGACAACCAGGAAACAAACGTAATGACTCAGGCATACTTTGTATGTACAGGTTTCACTGGAATATCAATTTAAGTAATACCTTCTAGACTTGATAAAACACCTTCCTCTACACTTTCTCCTGTAGGTTCTTGCTTGATGTTGGTTTTGAGGGCTAACTGAGCGATTTCCTCTCCACTCCCACATGTAGTTGAAAAGGCCACTGCTTCTTCCTTGAGAACTTCAATGGCTGATGGAGTGATTTCGTTCATGGGTGACAGGTAATGAACGTCATTGCTCTCAACTTCTTGCTTGATGAGAACTCCTACAACTAATTGAATAGTTTCCTCTGAGCTCCTATTTGAAGGTGCCGAAGTATGTAAGGTCCAACTCTCTGTTCTTTGCATAATGTGATCCGGGACTGATGGTGCAGTTTCATCTACACTCTCTCCAGTATGTCGCAGAAAGTTGGAGTTCCTACTTTCCATTTCTTGCTTGTTAGTATGTCCTAGTGATGTTTCTATGCACATATCTGTAGAACGCAGTGAACTCAAGGTCCTACTCTGAACTTCTTGCTTGGCATTAACTTCTGGGACTGACTGAACACCTTCTGCTGCACTCCTATCCGTTGTTCTGAGAGGATTTGATGCCCCAATCTCTGCTACTTGCTCGCTCATATCTTCTGGGACTAAATGGACACTTTCTGCTACACTTCTATATGTGGTTTAGTGCTGATTAAGTGTCCCTCTCTCCATTTCTTGCTCGACTTCTGGGAATGACTGGACAGTCTCTGCTGCCCTCAGATCTGCAGGCTGCACTGAATTCAAAGTCCTCACATCTGCCTCTTGCTTTAGACCTACATTCTCTGAAAATAGCGAGAAAACAAAGGTGTTTTACAGGATATTACAAGTAGTACTTTATTTTCTTGCAAGGGAACATATGGAGAAAATAGAATAAAGCTTTCTTGTGGGAAACCAATCATATTCTGAGTACTACCAATATTTGAAAATGAATAGTAGTAGTAGTAGTAGGAGTAGTAGTTGTAGTAGTAGTAGAAGTAGTAGCAGCAGTAGTAGTAGTATAGTAGTAGAAGTAGTAGTAGTAGTAGTATAGTAGCAGCAGCAGTAGTAGTAGCAGTAGTAGTAGTAGTAGTAGTAGTAGAAGTAGTAGAAGTAGTATAGTAGTAGTAGTAGTAGTAGTAGTACATGTACATGTAGTAGTAGTAGTAGTAGTAGAAGTAGTAGAAGTAGTAGTAGTAGTATAGTAGTAGTAGTAGTAGTAGTACATGTACATGTACATGTAGTAGTAGTAGTAGTAGTAGTGGTAGTAGTATATGCAGCCACTGAAATGCCAGGGACAAATTAAAGACCATATCCAACCTGAACAATGAAATGGATAAATAATATATCAAACTGAAGCTTATGAGCCATAGAATACAGTAATTGCTAATAGTACTATTCGCTCACAAAGTGTCATGCAGAGGAGAAATAATTGTTTGAAAGCTTGAATTCACAAGCATCAAAACCTGGAAATAATCTCATGAAAAACAGAAGATGACTTGTTGCCATCATCGTATGTAGAGGCTATAGCCACCAGTTGCTTCTACACGTGTGTTTACGTGCTCTGGACATGGTACCGGTATGTCACTTTGTTTTTTCATGATAGGTTCTTACATTAAAATATTTTTACGAATTACAAATGAATATCAAACAGCTCTATTGTTTCATTGAATCCTTATTAGTAATTACCTAAATCAATGTGAAATAAACTTATCAGATACTCTGAGAAGTTTATGCCAGTCCAAGTCTATCATGAGTTGATCTACGCAGCGTTTGCCTGGCCCGGCCTTGATCAGGGCTGAATAGGCAAAGTCAGAAAGTCAAGCAAAGCCCGCTGAAGAGAGCATTTTGCCTATAATTATAATGATGTCGCGACTTGCAAGAAACAGCATCAATAGCTTTAAAGCCCAAGTCCACTCCATAAATAACTTACTTTCAATAGAACCAGAGAAATCAGACAAACCAATAAAAAAAAGTTTGAGCAAAATCGGATAACTAATAAGAAAGTTATGAATTTTTAATCACATGAAAAACTTTGAAAATCACTACACAAATTGGCAACTCACTCATGAGTCTATGACGTATGGTCCTCACTATCCACTTATTATTTTCTTTATATTGATAATATAAATTTCCTATTTTCACCCTAAAAATCTTATTTCTTCACACCAGTATCCAAGTTAGATTTTTAGTAATATGTTTTTGTGTGGATGCACAAATAAAGAGTAATTTTTGTCTAGTTAAATCATGAAAAATTGAATTTTGATAAACTATTTATATAAAAATCAATAATTATGAATATACAATATTCAGAAAATAGTATCAATTTTTCAAAATTCATAAAAGTTTTTGGGAAATGTCATGCACGCAATATGATACAAATCATATAACCTGGGCAAAGGCATGGGAAATCTAGTTTTGGGGGATAAAAAGGGAAATTAATGGGATTAAACTATGTAAAGCAATTGATAAGTTGTGAGGACATGACGTCACAAACTGATAACCATCTTGGCAATTTGTGTTGTGAATCTCATTGTTTCATAGTTTTACATACTTTTTCAAAAATTCATAACTTTCTTATTAGTTATTCGATTTTGCTCAAACTTTTTTTGATTGGTTTATCTGATTTTTCTGCTTTTATTAAAAGTAAATTATTTTTCGAGTGGACTTGTCCTTTAAGATTCCATAAGAAATCAATATTTCTATGGACTCTGTTTTCACCGTTCGGGTGTCCACCATGAGCATGAGCATCTCTGACATATTATCTCCTCACTCTTCATTTGATTTCATGATTTTCTAACGGGCAGAATTCAAAGAGTAAAACTGCATAATGTTGTGTCTGATTACGTTACTACGAATACAGGTTCTCCCAGGGTTGCGTGCTGTCAGCACCATCATTCATCATGTATACAAATGATTGTATCTCGTCAAATGACAATGTCTCAATTGTTAAATATGCTGATGACCCGGCTATCATTCAGCGCGTTTCCACAAAAAAAAGTGGAACACGGATTATCTTTTCCGGAATTGAAATACTGTGTCGCGGCGACATGATGGTATTAAACCAATCCGTTTCCACAGAGCGCAGCATTCCGATTAGCCCCGATTCCGTGTTCCAAGTCAGGCAAATACCGTGTCAATCGGAAGTCAAGATTCAACCTTTGACCTCGATAGTGGATCCAGATCTACACAGGATTCCACGCTATTCTATTGTGACGTACATTTTTCATTGTTACGTAGAGTCTATGTACACCTGTACAGCGGTATATAAACATATTATTGTATACGCGTATTTCAAAGTATGTTTCAAACAATCACGCTGCAGTGGTGAATGGGGCTTCGCGCGCTCTGATGATCCGCCAGACACGGTTTGTCGCTGAGTGTTTCCACAGCGATTTCACAGGGAGTTCGTTGGGATCGACACGGCAAGATCCACCTCCCAGAGGTGGATCTGATAATCCGTATTTCGACACGGGTCGACACGCTTGTGTTTCCACAGGAAAACTGACACGGTATGACACGGTATTATACACGGTAGTATACCGTGTCTATGTTTTCTGTGCATGGAAACACGCTGATTGGCATGATCCATGCCCATGGCAATAATGAACGTAAATATTGGGAGGAGTTATTCATGTGTGAGAATTGATGTGAGGAAAATTTCTTGGTATTAAACATAGCTAAAAACGAAAGAGATGACTTTCGAGTTTTCGTTCAAACAAAGGTCAAGCAAATCTCAAGCCTCACAGCAAGCATGCAGTGCTAACAGTTAGAGGTCAATACACATTGTTTGCTGGAGCTGGATACGTGGGCTAGAAGATTTTTAGATTTTTTTTTACAAATAATTTCAGTTAATTAATCTCAACAACACTTACATCATGTAACTTCACTGATCTACATAGATCTAGACTACAGTCTTACACCTGGCCTAGCTCTCCACAAATTCTAAAATATCAAACTTAGACAGGTTGTCAGCGATCAGATTCAGAGGCAATCCATCCATCCAAAGAGCAATGATCATAGCTGAAGATAATGTGGACAAGGATCTGATTGCTCAGATAAATCGTCCCATTGAAACTCGTACTCGCAATAATTAATCGGTACGGCTTCGTGTGTAGGAATGAATTGCGAGTACGAGTTTCAAACTACCGAGAGCGAATCCCAGCATCGAAAATTAGACTGGGCGATTTTTATTGCAACCGTACCGGTACCTATGTGACACACTAACTGCACATGTACATGCAAAAGCAAATCGATTTCCAATCCGGAATACTTCGACACAGGTGGATGCTTCTACGGATATTTACGAGATTTGTATCCAAGGTGAGTATAATACAAAGTTTGGTCATGTTTGCATGTGGTGGAATATAAACCGGATGGTATGCAAATTGTAGAAGATATTTTTGAACAAATTGCAGCTGTGTTTATACTGTTAGTTACAAATTTACGATGGGACAGGTGTGTTCTTCGAGTGGTGGTGGTACCTTAGTTGAGAGCCAATCTCAGCCGCAACTTCAGGGCGGAGGCACGAAGCATGCTGCTGATGATTGTGATGGTGAACGTGAGGTGATACTGATAATGAGTTCATGTGCAGATGCATGTGGTGCTAGTAAATTAACATGTATGATAATACGAGTAGACGATAATATACCAACGCCGGTCTGTACTTAACCGGAAGAAGAAGACCGAAAATGTCTATCTTTTCAGAGACAGAGACGCCAAGTTCAAAGATCAGCAATGCGTGACATTTTCATGATTCGGCGCTAGCGCGCGTGCGAGGGTATAACACACGTATAACTTAAGGTATAGCGTTTTTTCCAAATCTAGCGCGCGCGTTGTGCGTGAGAGCGTTTTCAGACCCTCAAAATGTGTGACGTCATGCCTAATCTCTACACAAACCTTTAAACTATGCCTCCAAAAGAACCATGCATCAATTTAAAATGCACATGACACCCCCTCTAGACGTTAGTGCTTCTAAGCGATGTCTGGACACCAATTCTGAGATTCTGAGATTCTAATGCCGACACTTGGTAGCTCTGTCTTTTGTTTGTTAGTCTCTGATTTAGGTACTATAGTGTCGGCTTCTCTCTTTAGAGACAGAAACCGACCATAGGCGCTACGGTGTAGGTTACGTGGACCTATTTATCCACCAAACTTGGCAAAACTTATGCCCAAATTCCATATTCAACATCAACAGGATGCATATCCGGTGCATCTCATATTGAAAATTAGGCCTAGATTCTAGGCTATTATAGGTCTACTACATGTCAGTTCCACTTACCAACTTGACTGAAATAATCTGTTAATGGTCCCTTTTTAGGAAATTATGGGTCAAAATCGACATCCATGTTAAAAATCTTGCAGCCGTATTTTTAACTCTTGCTGCGCATGACGTCATGATCGTCATCTAAATCTCATCCCTTCTAGTGTCTACGCGCAAGGCAAAATGATTATGAAGGAAAAATTGTGCACGAGCATTGAGCACTGTACAGTGAGATTAAACGCTCCCATTGGCTGATCCGCTCGAGCGGCTTCAAATTTAAGTGAGAGAGGGCCTAAGCAGAGCGCGCAATGGCAATGCCAATACGTAATATTTCATAACACACTGATATGTTATGCTTTATACAGGTCAGGTCAGGTGACCAATTCACACATAACTGACGCACACTAAGAATAGCTACACACATAAAATAGAAGGAACAACTTTAGAATATCCCATCACTAAAATTTACTAAATGTTAGAGACTTAAGCTTTATAAGTAACACTAACCTACACTGTAATCCTAACCCTAACCCTAAACCCTAACCCTAGGTCTTTGACATTTATGTACACTAAAGGAAAAAAACATGAAAAACACTGCTAAAATGGATCTATTTCTGATTTAAAAAAAAAAAAAAAAATGTCGGCGGCCTTCTTGAAAAATTAATCGAGCGGCCACTTTGAGCGACCATTTTGAAAGAAAAAGAGAAAAAAAGGCCTCCTTCCTATTTTTCGAAAAAACAGGACGCTAAACATGTTGTTTTTTTTAATTGCCTTATGAATAGTTGACAAAATGGGCATTAGACAAACTTGGGAATTGGACTGACTTGAAAGTAGCCTACATGTAAATTGGCAATAGACCTAGTGGGTCGTAAACTTATTGGAGATAAGACCAAATGGAAATTAGACCAAAAGACTATTGGCCTAAATAGTCAGTAGGCCAAATGATAAGTAGACAGATGGGCTTGGTGCAAAAATTTGGGTCGGTCGGTCAGATTTTTTTTTGGGTGCTTAAATACATTTTGTTTCAAAAAAAGGTTTTTAAAAAAAGTTTATTAAAGCCACACTGTAGGACTACTACATGTAAAAGCCTTTTATTAACCGGGCGCCAGGCGATTTTTACCCAACGGTCCCTGACTTTTGGCGCCTGGTAAGACGGGGAAAATGAGTACCGGGCGTCGGTCATCTTTTATTTTTGGCGCCCGGCCCGGTCTTGGAGAATTAACATTTTCTGTTTCAGAAACTTCCACATGTTTAGCACTAAATGTTCAAAAATGTGACAAAACTTACTTGATACGAGTTAAACGTGGACTGAATGAACCCTAACAAATCATTTAATAATGAGAATCCTAATTAAAATCGCCCAGAAACAATTGCAGAATGAATACTAACGGCTGCTCTCTCCTACTCCTAGCGCAAACGCTATGGGGGCGCTAGCGGAGATCGAGAGTGCGCGAACAACACTCTCACTCCATCTAAAAGTTTGACTGTGCGAACGTGGTTAGCGGCTGGCTGTGAGAACGAGCGTATGCATAGTTTCGCTATTGCTTTGTGTTGGCGATTCCTGCAGCTCGCACTCATGTACATTGCACACAATACAGGGGATGTACACCACTCAAAGACGAGGAAATTTCCCCAGTACAAAAAAGTCCCAATGTTACTTCCAAAAATCCACCTCAAAAGCCAAATTTTGCTGTCAAAAATGCGGAATCGGAGCATTTCAAAAGCTCACGGGGGTTTAGCCCAGTTTTAAGAAACAACTTCACCAAAAAAGCATTGTCGTTATAGATAGTTTTTTCTTAAATATTTTTTTTATAAAAATAATTTAATTCCCCCATTCCTAACATTTTTCAATTTTTGACATTTTTGTAAGGGCATGAAAATAGTTTTAAACATGAACTACAACAACTACAAATGACAGATTTATCCAAGGTATGAGTGATTTAATATTATAGATTGCTAAAAATTTAAACTAGAAATTAAATATGTATTAATAAAAGGTAACAGTTAACATGTAATTTAATAGAATACATATTTTCATCAATTTTGGAAACGGCTCCCGGTTCTCTAAAAAATTTAAGGACCGGGAGCCGCTTTTTCAGATATTTGGCTCCCGGTCTGGAAAAGGCTTGTACATGTATTTGTAGCTTTTTGTTCCCTCTCAATAGAAAAATTCCCCAATCAGTACCTGTTGGTCCCCCATGATCCTCTTTTTTTTTTTTTTGTTAATTGAGAGATGATCTCAATGACCACAGTAACCTCGCTGTGTGGTCTAATCCTTTCTGGCTGAACTATTTCTGGCCTTTAGAAAGCCGACCATAGATTTCAAGATTTGTGGGTCTGTCTGAAAGGGCAAACAACACCTTTTTTTTATAGGCCTAAGGCCTAAAAAAAAAAATTGTTGTATTGCCCTTTGCGACCGACCCAAATATCTGAAAATCTACGGTCAGCATTTTAAAAAAGTTTTTTTTTTTTAACCGTTTTTTGGATATTTTGTTATTAATGAATGAAAAAAATATGTATTTTGTTTGTTTATTAATGGGATATAAATGTATAAAATCAAATTATTCCAAAATTCTCACTCGTGCAAACCATGGATAATTATGAGGTGAAAAAGATATCAATGGAATGATGACGCTGAATCACATGTATTAAAACATTCAAATCTGAAAAATATCGGCCCAAAGAGGGCGACAAAAAAAAAGTTTTAAAAAAAATCAAAAATCTGACCGACCGACCCATGTTTTGGCACCCAAAGGGAAATACAACAAGTTTTTATATTAGGCCTAATCAATGATTCTTGTCGCGATTAAAATTGAGTCTAAAGTGATAAAACTGTAAATAAACTGTTTATGTTGTATAGCTCCCTCTCAAGACTGATAATGTTTCTTGACTACAATTGACCTATTTGATATTCCTGTTTATGGTAATAATATACATGTATATATCTGTATATACATGTATATCTGTAAAGCGCATTGAGAGGGCCTGGGGTCCTGAAATGCGCTATAATAAGGACGAACTATTATTATTATTATTATTAGAAATTATATATCACTATCAGAACTGCATATTCTGAGTTTTTCATGATCGCAGCTACATGTCCCATGGAATGGCCTTAGGCGCTATTTGAAATATTTGAAATTTACCGGGAGCACTGGTAAATTTGTGATTGGTATTCAATTTCTCGAAAGCAGTTGTGTTTTAGCTAGGGGCTAAATTTTCTAGGGAACTGAAATATACCAGTATACAAGAACATACATGTACATTGATGTAAATTATATACCAATTTCACAGATTTCTAGTTTTAATGCTACTTAAAGTTTTAATCTGACTCAATATTAGGAGATTCATGTACAGACTAGACAAGACAAATGGGGCTAGGGATTATTTTTTACTTCTCTTATAAAGCTTGAGAGGTTTATATTGTCACACTCTCACACACACACACAGCGCACAGCAGACACCGGCTAGAATCCCATTCATAAAGATCTAACAAGTGAGGGTAGAAAAAGTTGGTAACATGTGTTGTGCTTTGGTATGCAGAGCTCTGGCAGCCGGAGGGGTGCTGGTATGTTACATGTACACATAGCAAACAATCAGAACTCAGCTGACAGCCTTCGATTAGCGGTAGCAGTGAGCCAGCCAAGCTCATACGTGGCAACTGAAGTCCAAGGATAGAGAGTCATTATTAGGCTAGGCAGCGGTATTACTCTACTGTAGCGTTAGCTGCCTTTGCCTCAAGCCCTCAACTCGTACTTTCAATAGTTTGTGGATGAATTGATTTGAACTTTGAAGATTAGTTTGTGTTTGGACAGGGAATCAACAAATCTGAGTTACCGGTACATGTAGGCCTACTGCATGTACATGTAAAAGTGCTTGTGTGTGACTACCATAGTTGTTATAAAACTAACTTTTGATCAAGGAACTTTTTATACACTGTGGAATCATGGGTTCAATCTTATCTTACTTTTGGTCAGAGCCACAGGAGAGGAGCTTAGATGTTGAGGTAAACAACAGACATGTCCTTTTGTTGTTTGTATGCAGAACTACTTATTGAATTAATTACCATGCATGTACAGTGACATTGAGCAAGTCCATAGTGCAATGCACTAATGTATTGCACAGGTTCAATGTAAATGTACAGTACATGTACATGTACTTGTGAATACATACTGGTACCAGTAAGGTACTACATGTGTATGCATGGTACACTTTACTTCCTTTAATAATGAGATGAACCTGACATCTTGTATTGTGTAATGTCAGGTGCATGTTGTATACATGTACGTTGTATCTTTTTATGGAGGAGGGGGGGGGGGATTAGATGAACTAACAAAAGAAGAAAAAAAATACTAGCAATGTTTTTGTGCACTGAAAGTATTATGATTTCTTTGCATAACAAAATTACTACAGATGGAATAATATTTACCATGCTTGATAACTTCCTTTTTTTCACATCACATATAAACGTATTATGTACAGGTGTACATGAATATACATGTACATGTACATGGGGGGACATTGTCCTCGGGGGGGGGGGGGGAACATTTCCTGGGGGTTAATTTTCCAGGGGGGTAATTATCCTAGAACCGACTCAGAGGCCTATAAAGCCATACATCCTGTTAACCCTTTAGGCCTATATGAACTTGTCATTTTATTTCTATTCAAGTACTGCTGACATTTAGAATGGATATGCCTAGAACAAAAAAGCATGTGGAAGATGTATGTTGTACTGTGCATATTGCATGTATTGTATACATTATAATAGGGTTTATTGTAAATATCTGTAAGTATGGATACTTTCAATCCTTATTGCTCCTAAACAAAAAATATTATATCTCTGAAACTTTTATATGTTTTAGTGAACATGTCAGAGATTACATTTCATGAAAAATATTGTCAAGGTCACGTGATCCACAAGGTCAATTTCAAGGTCAAATCTTAGGTCAAGAGGTCAAAGTACCCCAACATGTACAAATTTTCAAAATGGCGGCAGATTTGGAATCCTTATTGAATACCCTTTCCAACAATACAAATTTTGTGAAGATTGACCCATTAGGTCCCGAGATACAAGGGTTCAAAGGTAGGCCTGCCACCCCCATTTTTGCAAAAATCTCAAAATTTGGTTGGCCGTATCTCCCAAACCCCTCACCCAATTGACCTAAAATTTAGGATTTGCTGCTGTGAGATCACACTTAACAAGTACACTAAGTTTCATCAAAATCAAAAATGGTCGGGTTCAGATTTTCAGATTTTTTGGGTGATTTGACATGGAATGACCCTTGTTTGTTGTAATCTACAGGTGTGTGTGTGTGTAAAACTATTCAGTTTTATAATCATTGACATACTGTACAACATGTTCAGAGCATAGAGATATGTGCTGTAGAATATTACTTTTTACTTGTGTATTACACCTATCATTCCAAAAGAAAAGAAAATGCTTTACTTTTCCCAAGTGCGTATTGTCTGTAATTACTCATGTGTTGCTGCCTAAATAGATCTACATGTATGCCATTTTCAAGGGTATGTTTACTGTTCTAAATAAATTAATATCATACATGCAATGTAATATACACACATGTGTACTTACGGTAGCTATTTACCAACAATTTTTCTGGACTTGATTAGCCAAAAAGTGGAATTTTATGTGCTAAGTGCTAACAACATTGAGAGAGAAAAATAGAAAAAATTAGAATAAGTCTTAATTCATAGCCAACAATTCCTTCTGAATGTTTACCATTGAATAGAGGGGAAAAAACATTTTAAAACTCTTAATTTATGCTTTAAAGGTACTACATACATACATGTACATGTCCCATTTGCAGGCCCAAAAAATGAAAAAAGTTAAATTCCAACTGCATTTGAAAGATAATACTAATTTAGAACTTCCCTAAAAAAGGTGGGGCTTGAAAATGTCTTCAAGTAGGAAAATAATGACTATTAGTTGTCAAATCGACTTTAGGGCTATAGAGCCCAAAAGTAATAGTCTTGATTTTCAGACAATTGTACCGAATGGTCATACGTTTTATGCTGCGCAAAGATTCAATCAGATTAATCTTGGCCATCACAAGAAGGGGGTTATTGATGTAGACAAATGCTCATGTACCATTTACAACTCTTTTCATGTACAGTATGTACATGTATGTTATTACCAAAGAAGAAAAAAAGCCAGTCAGTCACTCAATAGTGTCTGACAGTTAAGTAAACAGGTTTCCTTGCATTAAATATGAGGACACTGCTAACGTTTAAATTTCACAGATAGTACATACTGTACATGACATATTCATAATTCCTGCAAAGTTCTACAGAATTTGAGGTTGGCTGCAAAAGGGACATACATGTAGTACCTTTAAAAGCTGTAATTAGGTATAATCCCATATTATACAAAATTTGTGCTTATTTGAAGGGAGTAGGGCTAAAATTAAAAGTGAAAAATGTTTGTAATTGCAGGTACACACTGTACATGTACATGTACGTACACATCATGGCACATGTGAATTTCATTACTAGGGGCATACATGTAGTCTAGTTATTTAAAGAGATTTAAGTGTTACTGATGAAGAATTTCTGATAATGATTTTCCTTTGGTGGTTCTTCTGAAGTTTGTTTAGGGAATGCATGTAACTTGAAACTTGTCTGTCATGAGTGCAACGTCCACTCTCTGTGATGTGTATCGTTACTGTTATCGGGGCAACACCAGTATGATATCCCCCATGAGAACCTAAAACAATATGACATTGATTCCCCTGTCTAGCCACTGTTCTCTTACATGTAACATGTGCAGGTTTCTAAATAGATCTTCTTATATTTCTCTTATCTTCAGGCTGTCCAGTCTCCTGCTGCAAGCACCATTCCTACAGTCATGGCTAGCAACAAACCAGTAGTGGTCTTTGTATTAGGAGGACCGGGGGCTGGCAAAGGAACGCAATGTCAGAAGATCGTAGAGGTAAGATATCAAACCAGAAGTGGTCTTTGTTTTAGGAGGACCAGGGGCTGGCAAAGGAACAAAATGTGAGAAGATCGTAGAGGTAAGATATCAAACCAGTAGTGGTCTTTGTTTTAGGAGGACCAGGGGCTGGCAAAGGAACAAAATGTGAGAAGATCGTAGAGGTAAGATATCAAACCAGAAGTGGTCTTTGTTTTAGGAGGACCAGGGGCTGGCAAAGGAACAAAATGTCAGAAGATCGTAGAGGTAAGATATCAAACCAGAAGTGGTCTTTGTTTTAGGAGGACCAGGGGCTGGCAAAGGAACGCAATGTCAGAAGATCGTAGAGGTAAGATATCAAACCAGAAGTGGTCTTTGTTTTAGGAGGACCAGGGGCTGGCAAAGGAACAAAATGTGAGAAGATCGTAGAGGTAAGATATCAAACCAGTAGTGGTCTTTGTTTTAGGAGGACCAGGGGGCTGGCAAAGGAACAAAATGTGAGAAGATCGTAGAGGTAAGATATCAAACCAGAAGTGGTCTTTGTTTTAGGAGGACCAGGGGCTGGCAAAGGAACAAAATGTCAGAAGATCGTAGAGGTAAGATATCAAACCAGAAGTGGTCTTTGTTTTAGGAGGACCAGGGGCTGGCAAAGGAACAAAATGTCAGAAGATCATAGAGGTAAGATATCAAACCAGTAGTGGTCTTTGTTTTAGGAGGACCAGGGGCTGGCAAAGGAACAAAATGTAAGAAGATCGTAGAGGTAAGATATCAAACCAGTAGTGGTCTTTGTTTTAGGAGGACCAGGGGCTGGCAAAGGAACAAAATGTGAGAAGATCGTAGAGGTAAGATATCAAACCAGAAGTGGTCTTTGTTTTAGGGGGACTGGGGGCTGGCAAAGGAACAAAATGTGAGAAGATCGTAGAGGTAAGATATCAAACCAGTAGTGGTCTTTGTTTTAGGAGGACCAGGGGCTGGCAAAGGAACAAAATGTCAGAAGATCGTAGAGGTAAGATATCAAACCAGAAGTGGTCTTTGTTTTAGGGGGACTGGGGGCTGGCAAAGGAACAAAATGTGAGAAGATCGTAGAGGTAAGATATCAAACCAGTAGTGGTCTTTGTTTTAGGAGGACCAGGGGCTGGCAAAGGAACAAAATGTGAGAAGATCGTAGAGGTAAGATATCAAACCAGTAGTGGTCTTTGTTTTAGGAGGACCAGGGGCTGGCAAAGGAACAAAATGTCAGAAGATCGTAGAGGTAAGATATCAACCAGAAGTGGTCTTTGTTTTAGGGGGACTGGGGGCTGGCAAAGGAACAAAATGTGAGAAGATCGTAGAGGTAAGATATCAAACCAGTAGTGGTCTTTGTTTTAGGAGGACCAGGGGCTGGCAAAGGAACAAAATGTGAGAAGATCGTAGAGGTAAGATATCAAACCAGTAGTGGTCTTTGTTTTAGGAGGACCAGGGGCTGGCAAAGGAACAAAATGTCAGAAGATCGTAGAGGTAAGATATCAAACCAGTAGTGGTCTTTGTTTCAGGAGTACATGTTTCATTGAAAGAAATACCTTTCACACTTGCATGAATTGTAAGTAATGTCCATTTTAGCAGCAAGAAACTCTCAAATTACAAAGGTCAGTGCCTTGTTTCATCTGTTGCATTGCAAGAATATTCACGAATCGGACAGACATGTAAAATGTACATACATTACAAAGTCTATGCTTCCAAGTTTTGAAGTTTACGTCACTCATTTATAATCTTTCACATGCTTTGTTTTTTCTCAACAGAAATATGGCTTTGTCCATTTATCAGCTGGTGATCTTCTGAGAGCTGAGAGACAAAGCGGGTCTAAGGATGGAGAGCTCATAGAGACATATATTAAAAATGGAGACATAGTTCCTGTAGAAATTACATTGAACTTATTGGAGAGGGGTATGTACACATCTGTAGAGGCTGCTCTTACAATTTCTCTGGCAACAATTGCTCTGAATTTTTCTCTGTCAAGTGTACAAGGCTGGGGTTGGGGTAAGGGTTAGGTACATGTATAGTATTGGATGTATTGAAGGTTAAAGTTAGGAATTTGATTAGTGTAGGCAATTACAGCAGAGCAATTATTGTGACAAGAACAAGTGTAGTACAACTCTATAAGAGAAGGTTTTTTATTTCATGAAGTAGAAAAGCCTGAATAGGAAAACTGTTTTTATCCCAATGTTTTCTCTATGCATGATGCAGATCATTTCATTTCCATTATTCATTATGATTACAATCTTGAAAAGGTACAAAGTACAATGTGAAACATATAGTTCCAGAGTTAATTTCCTATCACCCCCCCCCCCCCCCCCCCCCCCCCCCCCCCCCCCCCCCCCCGTAGCCAGTACAGTACAGTAGCCAGGTTGTAGCAGCCATTTGAGTACTTCTCTAAATAGTACTTGGAACAAATATTCCTTTTCCATGTCATTATAATTAAATGCAGTGCACTAACATGAATGGGGGGCCTCCATATTATTCAACACTGCTTTTATATGGGATACTTCTGTAGTCTATTGTCCATTTTGATACAAAATGTGTATTTTGTGACGATGTACATGTCTGTTATTGCTGGTAATGTTCTTTGGTTCAAAGTCCAATGACTTGAATAATTTATTACCTGGTATGAATCAAACACATAGCATGATTAATGGCTAATCTTTAATGTCAGTAATGGTGCTGCTTTTTTTTCTCCTAGAAACTTGTTGAAAGAAATGTAGACTGGATGTTTGGGCCAGATAATGTAACAAAGTTACACTGTAGGAAAACATGTGTTTAGAGTATTACATTGCATTTTAATGCCAACTTGTTGTTTTCCTTAGTGTTTGTTAGGACAGTTTTGAATGAAGTCACTTGATGATTATAATGTTGGCATCAAGCAAGCTGGGACAAGGCATAGACCAGTACATACATGTACGAGTGCACTAAGTGCAGTAATTTTGTTGAAATGTTATTTGGCTGCAACATTGTTTTTCTTAAACTGCTGGGCAGCAGTAACCAGAGGGAAATGAAAGGCAGAAAATAAATAATATGCATGAATGGAAGCAGATGTTGTTGTGATGGACACATGGTTTATAGATGACTACATGTACAGTGTAGCTTGACTTCTTATTCTTTCTGTGATCATCACTTTTGGCATATATCACTCCTGAACATTAGTGTGAGTTTGATGTAATTTGTGAGATGATTATTTTGGGGTTCAGTCAAAAATAAAACCCAGTAGAAATGTGAGTCAAATAAACATGGACCTCTGACTAACTTAAACCTCTCTCACCCACCCCCCACCCCCCCCCCCCGCCACTTCTCTCTCTCTCTCTCTCTCCCTCTCTTTCTCTCTCTCTCTCTCTCCCTCTCTTTCTCTCTCTCTCTCTCTCTTTCCTTGTACAGAGTATGAATGGGAATGGCACTAAGAAGTTCCTCATCGATGGTTTCCCAAGAAACGAAGACAACC
>JAVYIG010015801.1:0-34202 GCA_035222895.1 Strongylocentrotus droebachiensis | reverse complement strand
CATTGCATACAGCATCAGAGGGCCCAGCTTAGTTGGCATCAACGCACTTACGCCTTTAGGTAAACAACCTTTGTATGAAATCATACTTTCAGGTAACTCCTGAAAAGAGGCCTTTAGATATTATGCTTATGCCAGACCTCCTAACCTTTCCTCTTGTGGTGGAAAATTTCTGTTTTTTCTTCTTTTTTTCCTGCTTTTCCGCTTTCTTCTTTTCTTTCGCAAAAAAATGAAATAATACATTGGTGAAGAAATACATGTCTTCGACGATAGATGGCTGCTTTCATGTAACTCTAAAATGATTCATTCAAATAGGCTTACTCATATTTTATTATAATTACTTCTTTATTGCAACCGCTGATCAATCAAAAAGAGGATCATGGGGGACCAACATGCACCAATTGGGGAAGTTTTCTATATAGAGGGAGCAAGTAGCTACAAGTAGTACAGTGGAGCTTTAAGATACCTCTTGATATTTTTGAGGTATTGATATTGATAAATGATGTCAATTTCTTAAATTGAATTTAGAATATGCATGTTTTTTGTTTATTTCATTTCAGTGAATCACCGTTGCCAACCGTAGAGATATCTGTACGTAATCAAGGTGAGGCTGATAGCTGGTGTCCGTTCTTAGAGACTCTGACGGATGCAGAGATGGAGAAGAAGATCAGAGATCAAGATAGAAACACAAGGTCAGTTCATACATTCAATTCAATTTTTAATGCCACTTTTGAAATTTATTTGTCAGCTTTGTTATTGCTATTATTGTTGTATTTTCTTTGTATCCTGGAACGAATATATTGTATATGTTGCTTGTTTATGTATGTCACTCACCAGTGGAGGACAAATTTCTGCATTTTTTAAAATCGGACAATAAATTATCTTGAATTGAATCTTGAATTAAATTTCTGAAATGATAGAAATTGGAATTTCATGTCTTTCTTGAGGGAGTCACCTCATATTGCCTCAAAATTTGGTGCTGACAAAATGTGAAGAACAAGAATTTATTATTTATTTTCTTGTGAATCCATATTTTTCAATTAATATTACGATTGATGCAAATATGTACATGGAATATCTATTGATAGTAAATCAAAAGTACTTTGTGATCAGGTTTATTGCAGACAGTTCTGTATAAACCCTTCAGACACTTATATGAAAGGAAATCATTTAAAATCATATAAAGAAAATTGTAATTTTATTTAAAAAACATTTCTATGAGCGGGATTTGTTTTAAATTGGAAGATACAGTGCACATCAAACCATGCAATCCATAATATATTATGCATGTACAGCCCCTGCCCCCAAAAAAGTGATGTAAAAGTAAAATGGAACTGTATGATATTTCTATTTAAAAAAGGTGTGACAGTTGTCCCCTATTATATGAGAGTAGAATGTTCTTACTAAATAACTTTGAGATTCACATAAAAATACAAGTTGCATAATCTCAGCTTTCTCAATTCCCCCCTCCCCCCATTTTTTTTTACCAGTATTCATCTCGTTTATATATCCTTCACTACTTTTCCCATTTGTGATATTTACTCATCGGAATAACAGTCATCTCTAATAGAAATAATCACACGGACATGTATGTAGAGGGATTTCTTTCACAAGTAGTATAACTAACATGCTTTAATCATAGTTTATAATTTCATATTTGTCCAGCTCTTATTTCTCTTTCTTCTTTGTATTTTTTTTTCTTCAGGAGAATTCGTCGTCTTGCAAACACTGCTCCAGCTTGGTAGGAAAGACCGACGGCAGCACAATACAAACCAGATCCAACATTTGTTTTTAAAGACATTCATCATACCAGAAAGATTACTATGACATTGTAGATCAGCAAAATAATTTGGCTTTTTTCCCTGCAAATTATTGTTCAACTCTCCTCAATTTGTGCCATGTAATCTTTATTTATTGCCTTCAGGGTACTTGTCAAGTTTGCCTGTGTTTCAAAATGTCTATAATACTAGGGCTTGATAAAAACCAGCGTTATCGCGCAGACCAAAGTAATAGTCCAGCCTATGTGAATGAATCTTGTGGTCCACCAATGTTCAAAGGCAGTTGAAAGGTCAAGCATTAATAAGAACACAGCTTGTCTGTTATCAGTGGCACAAAGTATGTTATTCTATAGACGAATGAGTGCAGTCTCAGTAGGAATTCCCATTCTAAAGAGCAAGATTTGGAAATGACATTTCAAAATCATAAATTTGAAGACATTTTTTACTCACAGGATCAAAATGAGTGTGGGTAGAGTCTGGTTTAAATGTGCTTAAGGATACACTCTATACTAAGCCAGTTCCTTAACCTAGGAATGGGAGCAGGCCAAAGCCATTTAACTGAATTTAAAAAAAAGACTTTATCTTAGCAGTAGGTCTACCCCTTTACAAAACATCCTCATGGAAGGATGTTGAACAAGGAAAAGGCAAATTTGAAGAGATATATCCCTTTACATCAATAAATGTTTAAAATCCTTTTTTTGTTGGGGGGGGGGGGGGGGGGGGAGGGCATTTTCCTTTAAGCTACCTCATGTTGGTTGAAGTTGTCATCATAATCTTTATAAGTAATATTTTATGAAGCACAGTACAAGCTATTTTGTTCATACACATTTGCAAAAAAATCACCTATTTAAACTGGAGCTTCATATATTCCCCGTTTTACCTTGATTTCATAGAGCTGTATGTTTCACTTCTAAATTGTTCCAAGGAATCTTATGTACAAAACCCAATGCTTGCACAAGACTTGTTTACTTGTAGAAACCTCAAGATGGTTGTTTTATTTCAAATGATGATTAAACTCATTTGTGGATTTATGCTAAATGAAATGCTAGGTGTAGTTAGAAACTTGTATTCGTTGTAGTAATGTTCTGTCTTGTATTATGTAAATATATACCTTTTTGTATTAAAAAGAAATTTAAACTAATAACCAGTTTCTTTGTGTTTTATGTAGAGTCGCTGTGTACTTTTATATCTTGCACTGTAGAGGGAATGGGAAGGTCCTTTTTAAAGTCATAGAATATCTTTTGATCAGCCAAGCTGACTTTGTATTATTGATTTCATACCTCAGATGTTCTATTACAAAGGGATGTCGGTGAACTTTTACTTATGATGGTTTTGTGAAACGATGCTCGGTCATATATTATATTTCAATATGTGCATTGCATACATTTTTCACACTACATGGAGGTAGGGCGAACATTATGCCTTAATAACACATCCAATCCAATCCATTCTGGGTATTTATAAAGCGCCAATATCTAGTTGCCTAATCAAAGGCGCTGATGTATGCAACTTCCGTTCTGACTAGTGAACTACAATTATTCGTAACATTTCACAATGACATTTGCTTAAATTTTGATTACATTACAAAATTGGCCTATCCAATCTTTCACCACACAGTCAAATCACAAAGCCTTCTGACAGAAAGCACAAAAGTAAGGTCATGGAAAGGTTGGGTGTGGAAGAAACTGGTGGAAGTGGATTGAGATGGATGGGTAGTGTGTTGGGGGAAGATGATGAACCTATTAAAAGAGCGAAAGAGAGGAATAACAGGAATAAGAGAGTTCAAGTTTACTGAAGGAAGCAGTTAGGTTGGTCTGAATGAGGGAGATGCTCAAGAAAAGATGAAGTGGAGGGAAGGAGTGTCATCATGGACTGAAAGTCTGTAATCCCTTGTACAGGAAAATGCTGACTGTAACAAATGATGATGATATAGACTGATCTGGTTGAAATGGTTTCTGAGACCATTGCAGCACTGCGTGAACTATAACTAAGAGCCATCCAAGAGCACAAGAGATGATTCAATGTCTATATAATCAGAAAGGTTGCATGGCCATCCCTGAACTAAAGCGGGAAAATTATGAACTCTGCACAAGTCGAACCGAGTGTTGGGACCCCCTGAAGTAGTTTGACTTGTGCAGAATTTGACTCGGGAAGTGTAGATAACACGTTTTGCATAGTTTGATCAAAATATTGATTTGACACGACTTGTGTGACTTTGAGTTAGGCAGAGCTAACTGTATTATCGCCCTTATCTAGCATACTTGATGGCCCCCAGTTATGGCAGTCTACACTTCCCTGTTCAGCTCTCTAAAGACTGATTGTACACAGTTCCCAGAAAAAAAGAAACCCAAGTTTATTGGTAAATTTCATAAAAACTCCAATAATTTTGTTAATTATTTGTACATCATTGGAAAGCTCATTTTCTCATGTGTCTAATGTCATCAAAACCATAACTAAGAAGTCAGGAATGACCGACTTCAGACAGAAATTAGCTTTCCAATCATAGATTAACATTAACTTAGGAATAATTTGAAATTATGAACCAAACAGATGAAATGGTATGCTTATGAGAAAAAGTATAAAAGAGATATCATGATAAAGGATGATAAAAAACTTTATTACATCAACTAATCATGACTTTTATCATGGTATTTTTTTTATCTTGTAACAATATAAAAAATTTACAATATACAATATAAAACTGAATTATAGTTATTCCAGTAATAATTCTATTGCCAAGTAATCAAAGATAAAAAAGTCACATGTAATATAATCGTCTTGATTAGGAATAATATAAGGCACGATAAATAATTAAAGGGAAATAGCAAACTACTCTGGCTGGAATGCTCCCCAGGGAGTGAAGAAATATGATGTATTAAGCGCTATATAAAAGCGGAATATTATTATTACTCTATTAAAAAAGAAAGCAGAAAAAGGGAGGCAGAACATTTTCAAAGTTGGGAAGAGGGCACTGCCATACAGATGCATAGAGAAGGACACAAATTGGGTCAAAATCAGTATCGTGGCAGTTGATCTTGTTATCTGTCTGAGGTTGAAGTTGTCTGCTTCACAGGCTGCCATTTTTATGAGGCCCATGAAACTTTTTTTTAACTCTAAGAAAATTTGTGAGAGCGAATTGACTGCATTTTACATTGACATGAATACAACAAATACTAATACAATTTTCAGTGGGTACATGTAGAGGTATAAGGCAATTTTGATCTAGTCATAGATGTATACACACTAGTCTTCATGTTGTTATGATATGACTGATTAACTTGTACCGGTACTTCTCATTTAAGCAAATGATGCACTTTTAATTTTGGAATGTGAAGATGATATGATATTTATTTTTGTGATTAAGAATTGCTAAAGGCACATCAAAGGATAAAATATTTAAAGGGGAAGTCCACCCTGATATTAAGTTGGTTTACATAATAAATAAAAAAAGGAGAGAAACAGGTCAGTGAAAGTTTTGAGCAAAAAAAGACTCAAATAAAAAAGTTACAAAAAAAGTTATGAAAAACAATTACAAACCATATTTTCAATCATACATTTACCCTTAATATAATCATTGCAAATAAGTTTTTATATAATCATTGTGTGAAACGTAGGAGGCTCAGCTAGGAGATGAAGCACCAAGAAAATGGTAGTGTCTATAATTTGTCATTTCTTTGTCTAGTGACAATGAAATAGGTCAGGGAAAACAGACTAGCGGCAAAGCAATTATAACTTTCTTGCCCATGCCATCATGCAGCTCCTTTGATTTTGAGAGATTAAAATACATAGCATGTATGATAAAGTGAAAAAAAAGTGTAATTTAAGGCTCGTTCAGATATGCCGGAGCAAAAAATCGCTGGCTTTGTTTTAATGACGCACTTTACAACACAGAGCTACATGTAAGCTAAGTGAATGCAAGGAAGTCCTTTGATGCGTTCAGTTGCCATTTTATTTACATTTGTAAAAAAACGCAGCAGCTTTTTTTTGTGACGGTTTAGTGTGCAATATCTGAACAAGCCTTTAGACAGAATTATTTCAATAGTTTAAACATATTTGTGGCTTACACTCAGTAAATAAGATCGATTGATCAATCTGTAATTGAAAAACAAGTCAGAAAAAATCTTGGAACCAGGATTTAACCCTGCCATCTACTGCTTGCCGGGCAGCGACTCTACCACCAGGCCATCACTGGTCCATGGCACAGTCACGATGAACTAGAAACAAACACCCAAGCTCTCCTGATTCATTCTGACTTATTAATATTCATTAGTCCGCCAAAGGACAATAACTTTTTTTATAAATGTAATGCTTCCTGGGAGAAAATTCAATAGTTTAAACATATTTGTGGCTTACACTCAGTAAATAAGATTGATTGATCGATCTGTAATTGAAAAACAAGTCAGAAAAAATCTTGGAACAAGCGGGATTTAACCCTGCCATCTACTGCTTGCCGGGCAGCGACTCTACAACCAGGCCATCACTGGTCCATGGCACAGTAACGATGAACTAGAAACAAACACCCAAGCTCTCCTGATTCATTCTGACTTATTAATATTCATTAGTCCGCCATAGGACAATAACTTTTTTTATAAATAAGAATTATTGTAGTTCATCAAATTTCTATCATGAATTACTATACACATTTAAGTACAAAACCATAAGTGTAAGAAACCTAGCATCATAAACTTTCAACTTAATATGTGCTGTGGGCAAAGATGTGTTCAACGAGAAAACAGGGTAGCAATTTATGACCCTCAAAACAGAATGCCTCTAGCATCTGTGGTCCAAGGCTTGAAAACAATTATAAGAAAAGATCTTTGCATAATAATTCATTTCAATACAAATTTTGAACAAAGATACATCTGTATATAAAAAGGAAGTATATATTCAATCTGACCATTATTAGTACTGACATCACTACAAATGTACAAAGAACTCGCATGATTTATATCACTGTATTAAAAAAAAGACATGATCATGTATTGTAAAAATACCTCTCGGGCTTATCTCATAACTTCACCTAATTTTAGTGAGTGTTTTCACAACTTTTTATAACGTCTGTTATCTCTATTTTATGTTTAAAAAAAATTTAAAAATCACAAATCATTTTATAATCTCCATTATTTCGTTTAACGAATTCACCACAAACGAATGTGATGAATGTAGCTACGCGAAAGGAATCAACGAAGGCCTCATGCAGGCACTGATAAGGCTTAAAGGGCTACCGGTATTCCATACCTTTCTCTTCTCACGTGTCTCTTCTGCATGGTGAGATAAGACGATCAGCTGCAAATTATCACAAATTATTTTTATAATCTCCATTGTTTTATTTACCAATTCACAACAAATAAATTTGATGAATGTAGCTAGGCCGGAGAAAGGAATTAAAGAAGGCCTCATGCAGGCACTGACAAGGGCTATTCCATACCTTTCTCTTCTCACGTGTCTGCATGGTGAGAGAAGAAGGACAGGGTGAGATGAGACGATCAGCAGCAAATTATCACAAATTATTTTATAATCTCCATTGTTTTATTTACCAATTCACCACAAATAAATTTGATGAATGTAGCTAGGCCGGAGAAAGGAATAAAAAAAGGCCACAGGCAGGCACTGATAAGGGCTATCCCATACCTTTCTCTTCTCACTTGTTTGCATGGTGAGAGGAGAAAGGCAGGGTGAGATGAGATGATCAGCTGCTATCTTTTGAACCATCTACTGCTCATCACAAGATCTGAAAAGGAATAAAAACCAAGTAGCATTCATGAATGACACTAAACATACATAATGCAAACCCTTACTGTACTGGGCTATTTTTAGCACCTCGTTACTGGGGGGGGGGGGGGGGGGGGCCTGGGAGGCCCCCCCCCCCCCCATGATCTCGGCCGTCGAAAGTCCGATGACGCGAAAATTTGCATGTTTGTAGATATTTACGTAAGGGACAAGATGGTATAATTAGTTTTTTCCTAATATCCAAATTTTTGTCATTATAGCCTAATTAATTATGCAAAATGCTAATTTTATGCATTTAACAGAAAACTCTACATATTTGTTTGTAGGCTTGTGAAGAATGTTGAAAATGTTTGGATAAATGTTTCCTTCATCTCAAATTCATGAGGCTACTTTATTTTTATGAAATTTGAAAATGCATAGGTTAATTTGCATAAATTTGCATAAATTATAGCATATTTTTGATGACATGCGCATACTAATTGTTATGTAACACCTTACAGGTATATCCAATTTCGACGAAAATGGTATCAAAATGTGCGTAAGACTTGAGGGAAAAAAGTCATGAAACGACAATTCAAAATTCCAAGTGGTTGCGGCGCAATCTCTGAGAATGTCGAGGGGGGGGGGCCTGTGAAGCCCCCCCCCCCCCAGTACAGTAAGGGTTTGTTTGTTTTGTTTGTTTGATTGATTTTATTTCTGCGTTCAAAAATATACAAATTCAAAGTCAAAGTACAAAATTTCGAACAATAACAAATACAATGAATACAATGTTTACAAAAGTAATTAAATGAAAAATCATGTACAATTATATCATTCGAAAAACATGTACGAAGCATACAATAACATAAGAAATATGAAATATTTTCAATAAATTAGAGAGGTAATTTGGAACGCAGGAGACCACCATCGTGAGCGGTTAGGCTGGAAATGGATGGCGGCCTCGTAAAAGAATTGGCGACATAACTCTCTTCGAAAAAACTGAGTGACCAAGAGGGTGCGGTGCAAGTGCAGGTGCAGTGAGCAGTTGCATGATAAAGAATAATTAAGTCACGGTTTTGTTATACTAATTTAAAGAGGGGGGAGCATATGATTGTATTATTTGTCGTTTAAGTGTAGCTTTTAAGGAGTAGATGGTTGAACAAGACTTTATGTTGTCGGGTAAATCATTCCAAATGTCCGGGCCAGAATGTCTAACAGATTTGTGTGTTATTGATAATTTGGGGTTTGTAAGATGGAAGTTTCCAGATATGCGAGTAGAGTATGAATGAACGGAATTATTAAACCTAAACATGTTATCAAAGGATGGTGGAAGCAGATTATTAATGTACTTAAACATAATAACTGCTACTTGAGTAGTGTTCAGATCGAAAATTTTTAGTGTTTTCAGTTTATAGAATAAAGGATCAGTGTGAGCTAAGAAATGCGAACCTGTACAAATACGTATGGCTTTCTTTTGCAGTTTGAAAATAGAATTAATTTTTGTCGAACCACAATTTGCCCATACACTATTACAATATGTTATATACGGGAGAACTAGCGAATTATATAGTAGGAATAAGGTTGCATGGGGTAGAAGAAACTTTAACTTGGAGATTATTCCAATACTTTTGGAAATGCACATTGTAACTTGGTGTAAATGATCATTCCAAGTCAAGGCTTCATCTATAAGGACACCCAAAAACTTGGAATTAGTTTTCTTCTCTAGTAGCATACCATCGATTTTAATATATATAGGTGTTTCTGTATTATGAGAATGATGTTTAAAATACATGAAATGAGTCTTTTTTGTATTGAGTGAAAGTTTATTGGATTTAAACCAATCGGATACTTTGTTAATTTCATAATTCAAAGTATTGTTTAACATATTAAGATCTTTATGGGAATAAAAGATATTTGTATCATCGGCAAATAAGATAAAAGAAAGAAGGGGGGATGTATTGATAATATCATTTACATAAAGAAGAAATAACAGTGGACCCAAGATGGAGCCTTGAGGAACACCGCATTGAATTAAAAGAGGATCAGAATCATAACTATTAAATGTAACATATTGTCTTCTGTTTGTTAAATAATCTTTAAACCATAAGAGTGGCTGACCCCGAATTCCATAATGACTGAGTTTGGAGAGTAGAATAGCGTGATTGAGCGTATCAAATGCTTTACTCAAGTCACAGAATATACCTATAACATGCTCTTTGTTAGCTATGGCACTTGTAATTTTGTCATAAATTTGAATTAATGCTAAGTCAGTTGAGTAATTTTTTCTGAAGCCATATTGATTTGAATTGAGTATTTTGTGTTTAGTGATAAATTTGTGTAGCCTATTATGAACGATCTTTTCTAAGACTTTGGATATACTTGGAAGTAGGGAAATTGGGCGATAGTTACTTATTTCGTGAGGATCATCTTTTTTGAGAATGGGGTTGACTTTAGCTAGTTTTAATAGATCAGGGAAAACACCTTGCGATAACGAGTGATTAAATATGTGAGTTAAAGGCTTTGCAAGTGGATACATTATTTCTTTTAGGAGAGACATACTTATTTTATCAAAACCGTGCGATTTTGAGTTGTTAAGAGATTGGGTAATGTTAATAATTTCGCTAGGATTTGTCGGATTTAAAAAGAGAGACTCTTGGTTTTGATTGGAAAGATAGTCTTTAAAGTGAGCGTGAGTTCTATTAATTTTGCTGGCGAGTTCAGGGCCGATATTCGTAAAAAATGAGTTAAATGAATTTGCATGAAGACTAGGATCATGTATTTTAGTGCCATTTAATGTGATATTATCCGTGGGTGGGGGATTCGTTTTTTTTCCCATTACCTCTTTGATAATTTTCCAAGTTGCAGTTGTGTTTGAACTGGCCTTTTTTATTTTATTAGAAAAATGTAATCTACGGGATGTACGGATAAGTTTTGTTAATTTGTTTCGATAAATTTTATATGTGTTTAGGTTAGTGTCAGTTGGATTGTGTAAATGTGATTTGTAGAGGCGATTGCGTGTTTGTATTGATTTCAATAAACCTTTCGTTATCCAAGGATTCCTGGGTTTATTTCGCTTATTACTCATTTTGCCTAAAGGAATATTCTTTTCATAATAATATTGCAATTTGTTACTAAAATGCTTATTTAAGTGACTCATTACAAATGATTTCATTCACCTGTTACTAATATTTGTATTTCAATAGTCCAAATGTGAAATGCATGTTGCTAGGTAGGACAAGTCATAATGTTTTTCCTACCTAGCAGCAATTATTGTAAGCAAATTGCATTCTGACTATCATTATTATTTTCTATTATGCATAACAAGTGAATGAAATAAATTATAACAAGGCACTTAACAAAGATTTGTGCATGAAGTTTGATTACATTACGAAAATGGTCTATTACTAATGGATGAAACTGATATATGCTACTGTTACAGCATCTTCATTATGCCTCCATCAAATTATAAATCATCTTCATTGACCTTCTCTTGAGATGGAACCTTTAAGTTTACTGAACCATAATCCACTGTGTGCCTTGGATGTGTCTGTTGGTGACTTATAAGATCTCCACTGCTAATACACTCAGGATAGGCTCATATAGGAGGGATAAGACCACCCTGCAAGGTCACTGGACAGGTGGTTATCTCATCAACTCAGCTATTAACATAAGAAAAAGAGGATCATGGGGGACTAATGGTCACCGATTAGGTATTGTTTCTATATAGAGGGAGCAAGTAGCTACAAGTAGGACAGTGTGGCTTTAAGGCAAAAGCTAACAAGTAGCAACATGAGATATAGATGAAATAAGAATAAATCCCATTGGTAGAATTTATAAACTGCCGTTTGGGGCGATGGTATATAACAAATTTTGCTTCAGTAGCTTCAGTCTTTGCCAAAATATTTTAAAGACTCCGGTTAAAAAAAAAATGTATGCCACTTTCTATAATATTGCTGACTGACTGTGAAGTTGCTGGGTAGGGAAGAGAGTTTAAAAGAAACAACATCATTTACATCTAACCCCGGCACAGAGCAAATACCGTTCAGGTACTCATACAAGACGCGATCTAAAATGTATAATCATTGTTTACCTATTAAACTTCCACAGTTTCATTCACTCCTGTCCCCATCATCTGCATCCTAAAATATCATTGAAAGAGAAGAAAATGTCAACATAGAAGAGATCAATGTTGTAATAATCTGCAAATAATGCCTTTGAAGAGATTTTTTTCCATATGTAATATTACATTAAAAAATTAGAACAATCCACTGCATTTTAGTGTTTAAAAAAAAAAAAAAATGGGGAAATTGTCTAATTGCATAGCAATTAATAAAGTGACCCACATGCCAAATTAACTGGCACAAAGATGCATAGATACGGTGATCTTGGATTACTATGAACTTGTTGTAGGTCTTTTTTTCTTCAACCTTTACCAAACCATTTCTCTGATTTTGCTGATTTAATCCAGCCCCCCTCCCCCCAACAACAAAAAACATTCACACACATATTTACACAATCTGGAGTGGCCTTTACATGGCTACGGAGTGCACAAACATTACATTGCTTCATTGATCTATTTCAGTGAATGACAAACAAAGTGCAAATTGATTGCAATACATACCATGTGTTGGATATATTGGCATTGTGCTAAGTACTTGAAACAAATTGTTTTGAAATGGTTCAAGCGAATAGAGTTCCCTCCATTGCTTTCTATTTCTATTTGGCAAATACACTTTTAAAAAAAATGGCTGTAATTGCATAACATTTTTCTAAATTAATATATGCAAATCATTTTTTTTTAATGAGCAGTCCATAATCCTTAGCACTTTGCATTGCTTTGTTTCATAGTTTCCAAATGTTCAATACAGGCACACAGGAAGTGAAAGTAATGCTTTCTATTTGTATCTGGCAAACACACTTAAAAATATGGCTTTACCGGTAATTACACAACATTTTTCTAGATTAATTATTTCACATCATGTTTGTGAAGAGCAGTCCATACTCCTTCACAATTAGTTTCCAAACAATACATACAGGCACACAGGAAGTGAAAGTGACTATAATTACCTCATATGGAATGTCATCAACTAGCTGGAATTTCTTTTGTCTATAAAGGAAACGCTTCTTGAGTAGATATAAGACACAGATATCCGCCATTATACTAGCCTGCAGAGAAATGAGAGATCATGACAGAAAATTAGAATTAATGTAATAATGTCAGTACGTGTATAATGTTAATATTGGATAGTTATATAGCGCACATATATATCCACCATCCATGGTGCTCAAGGCGCTCCAACTATTACCCGGCTCTGCTAGGCAGACAAATTCTGCGCTCACAGCATTCAAGGAATTCCTTCCTACCGGTACCCATTTAACACCTGGGTGGAGAGTGGCAAATGTAGATTAATATCTTGCCAAAGGACATTGGTGCCGTGGCGGGACTCGAACCGCAGACCCTGTGATCCACAGTCCAACGGCTTATCCATTAGACCACAACACCTCTACACATATCATATAACACGTATATAATCTGACATTGTACAACTTTGAAAGTGTTATTCTGATTAAAACTGTGTTTCTGAATAATGCTTTCCAATTACAAAGGCACTAAAAAGTGCATTATTACCTATTCTCACCTTGAAGTATACTTGCAATTAGGTTCAATAAAACAATACTTCTTTGATAACTCACTGTCGAGTGCAATTTCAAAGAGATTACCAATGGTGATGGCAGGTCTTATTTTAGGGTTTCATTTTAAAATCTGGACTTATATAGTGCTTAATATGGAATACCATCTCTAAAAGCGCTTTACAGGTATTATTATCCCTGGTTATCGGATTCATTCCCGCACTGTGTGCGCCAACTGCATTTACATCTGCATGTTCTATGTTTACTTCTAAAATAAATTAAATTTGATTAAAAATTAATGGTAAAGTATAGCCCAATTCAGATGAGATTCTTGCCATCGCATGAGTGGCAAATAAAAAAACATAACCCCCCGACATATACATGTACCTCAAATATGTTTATCAAAAAGAGGTATCAATCTAGATGTCTCCTGGGAGCTAACCAGCACCTTGTTTTTATAAAATCTCACTTTTTATTAGAAAATGTTGAGCTTACCAATGAGAGCAGGGCCAACCCAGACGCAATATTGAGAATGAGAGGAACAACGTCAAATTTTCCTGCTTCCCCCGAGACTATTACTTGGAAGAGTATTCCATATGCCTTTGTCTGGGTCCTGTAATCTGTGTCGTTCTCTTTATAGTTTATAGAGTACCTGAAATAAAATGTTCATGTAGTATAGTTTGAAGTTGACATTAAAGATGTTCATGCGTGGGTATATAATCGTTGTGAAGTAGACAACTTGGTGAACACTGAGCCAATGGGTATTACGCTCCTGTACGGACGTATATGCATAAAGGGACACTAAAATGCAACAGGAGCGTAATACTCGTTGGCTCAGTGTGCTGCTCTCTATATAACCACGCATGAGCAACTTTAAGGGGAATTAACCCTTCAGTAGAGATTCAGTAGAGTTTCAGTGGAAGGAGAAATTATAAGGCAAGCATATCAGTAAAAGTTTTAAAAAATTCAAACAAACCAAACAAGGGGGGGGGGGGGGGTCTAGAATAGAACATATTTTCTGTCCATGAAAATTACCCAATATATTTCAAAATTCCCTCCGATAAACAAAATTGAGAAAAATGATAATTTGGGGATAAAATGATGCTATAGACAGTCATCACCTGTGATTCGCTAGATCAATAGTGACCCCCTCGAAATTTGTAAATCTATGACTCTTTGTCAAAGTTTAATTGATGTTCGGGAACCCCCAAAAGCAAAGTTTATCAGCAGCCCCCAATATTTTTTTCAGAAGGAAACCCATTATTTCATTCAAAAATTCTTTGTTCGAATGATACCATATGTAACAAGCAGAAGCAGACGACTGCTCATTTAAACATTACAAATTCACATTTCTCGAGAAAAATCATATCTAATTCTCAGCATATTCTTGAGTTCTACCTCAGTGATTTCCGTCAAATAATAATAATAATAATAATAATGGTGGCTTCTTATATAGCGCTCATGTGCCGATTATTACCCTGGCTTTAGCAAAACGGCCATTACAGCGCTCTAGCATTTCAAGGAATTAATTCCTGCCAGGTACCCATTTACATCACCTGGGTTAAGTGTGGCAAATGTAGATCAATGTCTTGCCAAAGGATATTAGTGCGAGAAAGAAAGATTTCATTGCTTGATCGTGTGGAAACTGCTTCCTACCTGAAGTTGTATCCTGGTGCAATAAGGGCATTCCTGTTATCGAGTCTCCTGAATGTGTATGAAGGTCGACAGTTATCCAAGCTCTTGTCTAGGTTACAATCCCAGTGGATTACTATACCAACCACTGCTCCCTGTTAAATATGAAGTCAAACAATAAGAAACATCAGATATTTATACAGGATAGCACTTTTTTCCTAACAATATTAGTGGTTTTACATAAGGTAAAAGTATGTTTTTATAGCTGGTATCATTTCCAGGGAAAAAAAATAATATTTATTTTTCGGGGGCTACTTTTCAAGCTTGCCTGTATAAAAATAACACTCTAAAATTTGTTTTGCATTGAACTCTATGCAAATTTTCGGGGGCTCTTTTGGGGCAAATTCGCCCTGAGCCCTGTGTATTTTTTCACTGATCATTTCATAAAAGCAATTAATCAATGTTAAAGATACTATGTCCCTTTTGCAGCCAACATCAAATTCTGTAGAACTTTGCAGGAATTATGAATATGTTATGTATGTCCTATATGTGAAATTTAAACTTGAGCAGCGTCCTAATATTTAAATTATGAAAGGAAACCTGTTTACTTGCTAGAATTCACTGTCAGACACTATTGAGTGACTGACTGGCTTTTTTTTGTCTTGGGTAATAACATACATAAAATGAGCTGTAAAGGGCACATGAGGATTTGTCTACATCAATAACCCACTTCTTGTAATGACCAAAATTAAACTGATTGAATCTTTGCGCAGCATAAAACGTACGACCATTCGGAACAATGGTCTGAAAAATCAGACTATTACTTACTGGCTCTTTAGCTCCTAAGTCGATTTGAAAACTAATAGTCGTTATTTTCCCACTTGAAGACATTTTGAAGCCCCCTTTTTTGGAGGGAAATTCTAAATTAGTATGGTCTTTCAAATGTCGTTGGAATTTAACCTTTTCATTTTTTTGGCCTGCAAATGGGACATACATGTAGTACCTTTAAGAAAGAAAATACTTTAAAAAGTTCTATCATGGCATCCTTGTAATTTTTTTAAAGAAAATATAATAATTTTTGAACAGAGTGTAAATTGCACTAACAGCATTGAAAAGATATCATGAATATTCCACAAATTCTTTAAAAAGTAGGCTCACATTGTTTTTGAAAATACTGAAACAAAGTAGAGAAACATATTAAGGCTTGAATTGATAGGACGTGGCAAACACCACATTTTCTTTGATAGAAAGTGTAATGCGTTTCAAATTTCTGAATGTTATAACACAGAACACAGTGAAATGAGCAAGTCCTTTGCTGTATGCAGTTGACATTCATTTTCCATGATTAAAAACAAAATGGAGGTTTAGCACGCCATATCTGAACAAACCTCTAAAGGAAAATAATTGTATTTAATTTAAAACCACAATTTGACTGATTATAATACATCATTGCCATATGAGTTTTAATATAATGTAAATAGGTACCTGGCAGGAATAAATTCTTTGAAATGCAAGAGCACCGTAATGGCAGCACAACTTAAGCTGGGGGTTATAATCTCCAAGTTTGGAAGCGCTTAGTGATTGTAATAAGCGCTATATAAAAACTGAGTATTATTATTATTGTAATATGAATGACATTCAATCATTCATTTTAAATAGCTTAAAATCATCTCATATTTCATATATATTATACCCTTTGCATTTGCAGCTATAGCAAGGCACCTTGTAGAGGGCTGATTTAGGCAGTTCCAAAAGTAACAGTAGGCCCAACTTCATCAGCTCGAGATTGCCAAATAACCCGCTATTTTAACTATCCCGATCGCAAATTATCCAGCCAATTTGCGTCTTCATCAGCCTGCAGTTGCAATTAGCGGGATATTTGGTCGAGCTAATCATCCCAAGATATCACTGGCTAGTTTGCAAAATATCCTGCTATTTGTCCGGTGCGTCTTCACCAGCCTGCAGACTCACACTATGCGCAAACACTGAGCAAAAACTCTCAAGCTCGAGTCTCGAGCTGATGAAGACGCGATTTGTAACTTCGGGCTTATTTCCCAAATCAGAAATAGTGGGCTATTTGGCAATCTCGAGCTGATGAAGACATACCTAGTTTGAGGCCGTTTAGTGGAGAATAATCCCATGCACTCTCAACAAAATACTGCATTTAAAAATGACAGCTGCAATACAGGAGGTGCACAGATGTTCTTAGAAAAGATGTCATAATGGATGGTCACACCATTTTTTTTTTACACTTATCAAGGTCATAGAGAGGTACATGTAATAGAGAGATATTAATGATATTGATTTGTACAAGCTCAAACAATCCTATTACTGTGTCATTGGTTTTCTTATTGAGGTTCCATAACATTTCTCTGTATTATTGATAAAATGCATGCATATCTTACACTGATCTATCATAGAGAATATCATACCAGAGAGTGCCATGTGATGTTAAACAGACTGAGCTAAAGTTTAATTGGATATGATCATGTTTATTCTTCTTACTTTTCTGATCAGTACAGCGGGTAAGTCCACCTACTTTAAATTCTTTGCAGCAGGGCTGAATGCGTTTACTAGAATTCATTGGGTCATGCTAGTCTATAGCAAAATGTGGTGTAAACATGTTAAATTACTGTATGCCTTATCTTGATATGGTGTACATATTGTCTAAAGCCTGCATAGACAGTAATCTTGACTGTCCTAAAAAACCATAAGTTCCTAAAATCATAAGGAAAGGAACGAACATAGAAGCAGACTAGCTAACGAGAGTTTTGTAGAACAAACTTTGAGAACAGGGGCGAAGGGACGACTTTCGTGGAGGGGGGCACAAAAAAGGGCACCAACAAAATGGTAACCAAAAGCGTAAATATAATTTTTAAACATTGGTATACATCCCCACCTTCTAGGTTCTGTATTTTTACTGATCGTCTTTAAATAGTTTACGGTGAAACCTGCTTTAGCGACCACCTGTATACAAAGACCATCCGTCTATCGATCAAGACCATATTTTGTTGTTTCCCTTGACAATCATTTCTGATAGAAACCTGTACTAAAGGAATCTGTACATAAACACGCCCTGCCTATCAAGGCCGCTTTTCTTGTCATTCTTGAGTGGTCCTCATATAGAGGTTTCACTGTAATATAAATATCTCTGTATGTGATGCCTAATGCTTCCACTTCAGCTGAGACCGACCAGATCTTATTCAAGGAAAATTTGCCAAACTTGATGGGATTTGAATAAGCAAAATCTCATACAAAAGCATGATATGAATAAGACCTCTTCAGGATAAAATATCCATGTCAACATACTTGATGCTAGCTGCTTGAGTTCATAATTTGCCAAATTGTAAGTACAAGTGAGAATAGCGAGAGGGCTTTCAGGAAATTTTAGTAAAAGATAAGATGAATGCGACTACATCTCTGACAAGCCTCCACTTGTTTCTGTATGTTGATGAATATGATCCTGTAACCTTTAACATCTGACCTCACAAACCCAAACTCTTTTCATTTAATTATATGCTCATATAAACTTGAGCCCAGTTTGGTTGACATTGTCCAATATTAGTTAGATTATCACAATGATAAGATATTTTGATGTAATTTTAAACATATTACGACCCTGTGACCTTTGACCTCTTACATCCAGTTCATCCTTGCACACTTGATATATACCTCATCATCTTAGTTTGGTTTGAATTGATTCAATGCTGTTTCTAATCATGTGACGACCAGTAACAAGATATTCTGGTATTTTTAAACATTTTTATGACTCTGTGACCTTCAGCCTTTGACCTCTTACACCTTAAATCTAATCACCCATCCATGCTCATTCAATTCATCCCTCGCCCGAGATTGGACTAAAATGCTTTGTTACATTTCAAGTTATCATGGTTAAGAGATAAATGTATAAATGGATGGTATTCTTAAAACCATGTAATATTTGACCTTTGACATCTGGTGGTGGTGGTTATTTTTTTTTAAAACCGAGGGACCTAGTAATGAGGATTAATGCCTTACCAAAGGGCATTTGGCATCGACTTGGTTTCGAACCCGGGTCACCGGATTACGAGACCATGCACTGCTCTACCGACTGAGCTATCGTGCCTTCTATAGCTCAGACTCTAAATCTAATATCAGTTTACCCTTGTATACTTCATCCACGTTCAGTTAGAATTACTGTAATGTGTTCAAGTTTTTTTGCGATAAAAAGATATTTTTGGGTAGTTTTCAATACTTTTATGACCTTGTGACCTTTTGACCTTTTAACCTCTTACACCCAATATTTATTCACTTCATCCTTGCATGCTCATAACTTGATCCAAGTTTGATTAGAATTGGTACTCCAATTATTATGGTAACAAAAAGCAGGATTAACAGACAACAAGAATTTTTCTTAAAGGGCAATTAATCAGAGGTGAATGGCGAAAGTGCATTTATTAGGAAGAAAAGGGGGCACTTATCAAATTTGAATAGGGTACTTGTTAGATAGGAAAATGGGCACTTGTTGGAAAGGAGAATAGGCACATTTCAGAAGAAAAAAAAGGCAATATTCCAAATAAAAATGAGCACTTATCAGAAGGGGACAAAGGGGGACACAAGCGGTTCCATCAAAAACACAACATACAGTTTAAATACCGTACAAACTGTTTGTTTTCTGAATGAGATTATAGAATACAGCAAGGAAATAGTTACCAGATAAGCAAGGCTATTGAAGTCTTCTCCAATCTCATTGGCTATGGTCTCTAGTGGAAATACAGGGCAAAACTGGTCCGTGCGACTGCTATAATGACATTGCTTCAAGTATGTGCTATTACTGTCCTCCAAAATATTACGTCTGTTCCAAAGCGGGAAAAATGGGAAAGGGGGGAAAATACAGGAAAACAAATGAGAGGCAGTAAAGCTACATTAACATTCTTTTGAGAGTAATTTACAGGTAATTGTTTGGATTTTGGACTACAATGGGCCATGCTTCATGTATATCTCTTCATGGGATGATTGTGAAAAGTTGGTACCCTGAGAGCATGCGAGGTGATGCTTATCTATACATTGATGAATCACAATTTTAGTCAAAGTGATTCATCATTAATTAAAAGTTTTCGTTTTAAAGGGACTTGGTAACATTGTTTAGATGAGGGAAAATGATGCTAAGGTACTGAATTCAATGTTAGATATACAATTAAAGGTAATCTGAAAGTTTGAGTGAAAACAGACCACTATCAATGATAAAAATTGGGAAAAACTGATCTGATAGATTCCATAATTCTCCCAACTTTATTATTACAATTTAATTACATTTTAGGTGAATGTAAATTGTCACAAGGCAATGAATTGACTCTGTATACCATTCCAGACATTTAAGAGTTGTAGTTTTAGATTTGTTCAGGATTTTTTGCATGTCAGAGGGTTAGTACGGTAGAAGGAATATATTTCATAACATTTCGTAACATTTCATACAAAAACTACGCAGTTTTTTCATCAACCTTCAACAATGCTACCGAGTCACTTTAAGAGAATCACTGAAATAGCACTAACATATCTTAAATATATAAGATCATGAGTAACAAGTATTTTTTATTTTAGATTGTTTCATTTAGGAGGGGGTGTTCTTTGATCTATATGTCCACATAGAGCATGCCCACATAATATTGCACTTCATTAGCACTACAAAACACAACAATTATCTTCTACAAGAAAAAGAAGATGAGGCTAATACAGTCTATCAGTTGTACAATCATTATGCTACAAGTTAGAGCAGAGATGAATGAACCTGATAGCACTTACTTTGAGACATTGAACTTGGGAAACTGGATACTATTCTTGATTAAAACAGTGAAGTTTGCAGCATCACTCAAAATGGATTTGTTGGTTCTAAGGAAAGAACGATGATTGGAAATTATTTAATATTAAAAATTAAAAAAAAAAAAAAAAATATCAACAATAATTTTTGTTGTTGTCGTAATTGTTTCTATTATAAGCTACATATACTAAAATATATGAGGAACTGTGATGATCTTCATGCTTTGCTTAAGTCATTACTGATACCTCGGTCACACTGCCAAACTGACTCTACTCCGACTCCAAACTGACCAATTTTAGCCTTTTAGGACATCGCAGATAATTTTAATTCTTGTTTGGAAACTGCCAGGTACCAATTTACCTCACCTGGGTGGAGTCTGGCAAATTTAGATTAATGTCTTGCCAAAGGATATTGCAAAAGGGTTTTGAGACTTGTACCTAGTGGTTCACAGTCTTGAGACTTATATGTATTTATGAACAGAATATTGATTGTATACATCAATTTAATGCAATACAATGCATCAAAGCAAAAACAACAATATTTGACCTTGACTTTCCACACCATCTGGGAGATGTGTGATGGCTTCTGCTTCATGACCTCAAGCCAGATCTTCATATTTCGTGATGTTCTGGTCACAACATTTAATCGCAAGTATAATATTGTTACGTGAAAATGCAGCATTTATATATATATATATATATATAAAAGTAGAGAAATAGCCATGATAAACTTACACAGGTATTTCATCAAACTCAACTGGGCACCAAGCCCTGATCTCACATGTCAGCGTTACATTTCCATCTGGATAGGTAAAGTTGACACATCTACCAGTCATTATACCTGTAAGATAGAAACAGATATCAATCATATATAAGGTAGAAATAGATACAAAACCTGTAAACCTGTATGATACAACAAATTTGCCACTGTTTCAAAGAAATTTGGGAAAATCTGTTTTGCAATATACATGTTCACAAACATAATTATGCAAAATGTTGTGTATTAATATTCAAAATATTTTTTGATGTTGTTGTTGTTGTATAAACTGTAGCATATATATCAAAACTAATTTGCTATACTATGTCATGCCAATCTTGAATAATCTTATCAAATCACCTTCCTATGGTGATACACACTGTCACCAAGTTTGAAGTTCATACCTCAGCTAAAATACATTGATCGATTTGGTCATAACAAGGGCAAAACAACTTTAATTCCATGTACATTAAAATGTACATTGCTTGCTGACCTTTGACATAGATCTTTTTTAAAACCCCAAATAAAATCAGTTTGTCTCACAATTGTGTTAGACACTATCACCAAGTTTGAAGTTCATACCTCACATAGTTCTTGAGATATAGCGCTAACACGCAAGCAAGACGGTCGGACGTACAGACAACCCAATCTACATGTAATGATGCCTCCCTCTGGCACAACCTTTCACCATGAACATGACGGACAAAGAAAGCGGACAAAATATACAGTTCCTCATTCTACCCTTAACAATTGCTGTGGCAGACAAAGGAACATCCCTTTACTTCTATTATGTAAAAATGTGTAGAACAGGTGAATATGCATGTGACACCTGTTCTACACATTTGTACATAATAGCACTAAAGGGATGTTCCTTTGTCTGCAAAAAAAATTGTTGAGGGTAGACTGAGGAACTGTATATTTTGTCCGCTTTCTTTGTCCGTCATATTCATAGTGTTTGTTGGTCAGAGGCATAAAAATTAACTATACTTTACCATTTCCATTGATGATTGGCATGTCTGCCTGACAATCCTCAGGACCTGTACACTCTGCATTGCGAATCTTAGGATCCTATAACAGCAAAGAGTAAAGCAAAAGCAAAAGCTTGTGTTATATAACGCCTGGCTGGAATGCTCCCCAGGGAGTGGAGATTGTGCACACATTGTGTGCGGGCAAGCACCGAATCCAATGACCGGGGTAATAGTATATTTGTAAAGCGCTTAGAGACATTTGTTTTAAGCGCTATATAAAAATTAAATATTATTATTATTATTATTATATACAGGCAAACTACAAGGCCATGTTAGTTTTCCAAAAACTTGCATGATTGGTTGGTTTCTTTGTTTTACTTGACTTCTATTAGATAGCATATGTATGCTTGTAAGTAAGCAATCAGAGGACTGACTGCTGTACGTCCCATCCGAGGGACTTGGTAATGAGGATTGATGCCTTACCAAAGGGCACTATGATATAGCTTATCAAATTGGTTTTGAACACGGGACCTTCCGATTACAAGACCATTGCTCTACCACTGAGCCAACGCACCTCACAAAGTCATGATTACTTCTGTTTCGGCATTTTGTAATGAGGTAGATCTTTAACTATCTGAATGAATAATAACCCCAAATGTGAAACATGGATTTGTACACTTTGAACCAAGTAGTAGGGAAGTAAAGGAGGTTACATGATCTATGCTTCTTTTATCTCCCGAAGGGATCACTCACATCAAAACATGCTCTTAAAATATCTCAATAAAGATTGTTGTTTTCACTATCGTGACCCTATTTGACCTTTTACCTCCCAAACCCATTGTATCCTCAGTTTGTGTAAATACATACTTGATCAAAGTTTGGTTAAAATCTGTGCAATCATTGCCAAGTTAATCAAGATACAATCTACTTTCCAAAACATTTCTCACCCTGATACCTTTGACTCCTTCATCTTGAAGCTACAGAATCAAACTTCTTATACTTCTTCATACTAAAGGCAAGTTTGAAAGAAAATAGTTTGTTGTTCTTATGTCTAATTACATTAACAAAAAATTAAAATTGACCGACAGACATCCTGAACACCATAATGCATCTGGCACCAAAGTGGCTAAGACATAACTATTATTATAAGAAATAAATACCTCAGGACATTCTGATTTACTCTGGCCTGGTGTGATTATCATATTGGTCATCACAAAGAAGGCATTGGTTTGCTGCACACAAAGAAAGAAAAGGACAAAAACAAATCATTTGTAAGGATCTAGGCAAAACATAGAACAAATGATTAGATTTGGATAATTTTCCATCACAGTAAAATACAAATAATGATTAAAACAATTGAAATAAAATCCCTTGGAGAGTTCACTTTTTCAATATGAAATAAAATAGAAATAAAATTGAACAGAAATAAATTTATTTCTTCAGACAAAATAAATTTGAAACCGGTCAGTGAAAAAATTAATTCTTAAAGGTAATACAAAGTTTTGGGAAATTTTGAAAATTTGGTGGATAGTGATTCTTTACAATTTTGATATATTTGGATGCCCCTGTGGATGTATTATAAGCAATAGAAAATTTAGCCCCTAAAACACTTCTGCTTTCGAGAAAAATGGAATATAAAAATTTACCGGTGCTCCCGGTAAATTTTGATATATTTCAAATAGCGCCTACGGCCATACAATGGTAGCTGCGACCATGAACATCTCTGAATATGTAGTTGTGATATATAATTTCCAAACGAGAATAGCTAGTCTGTCGATGTTAGTCAATAAACATTGTTTTATAGCTTAATTAATATCTTGACCTTGAGAGGGAGCTATACAGCATAAAGAGTTAATTATTTATAATTTCATAACTTTAGACTCGATTTCAACCACGACAACGATCACTGCATATTGTAGGATCGCATATGCTGCCAATATGTTCATTTGAACCAAATTCATGACCCCATACCAGAACTTTGTATTACCTTTAAAGATTATATATGAAATGAGAATTATATAAATTTAGAATTTGAATTATCAATACATGGTGTATATATTTACATATCTATATATATATAGAGAGAGAGATAGGGGGAGAGAGAGAGAGAGAGAGAGAGAGCGCGAGAGAAGAGAAGGGAAGAGAGAGAGAGAGAGAAGAGAAGCAGAGAAGGGGAGAGAAGGTACAGCCTTGTGAAAAAAGGCACTTATTGGGGTGTAAATTACATTAGTCACATGACTGTCATTCACCAAATTGAGATTAATTCCTACTGTGTGATTACTTACTTTCAATACTGTATAGGACTTTCTTGAATGATTTTGTTCAAACGTCACCATTTCCTCCTACGTATTTCCGTTATATAAATAGGGTAAGATTGACCTACAAATGGAATTTTTCTGAATGATGGCCAGTGCTAATTAATGATCTCTTCCTATCACCTGCTATCTTACATTCTCAATGTACACCATTACATCATTAATTTGTCTATGTAAATATAACAAATTAATCTTTTTAATGTTATTTTTGCTGTACTACATAATTACACATTCTCCTGTACATTATTAAGGCTAGCATAAATTATAATAAACGCCCACATTTATAAAAATGTGGGCGTTTTTCCTCAATGTAGTTTTTACTGTGTTTGATTTCTGTGCACTACTCTGTTGAATTACTTTAAAAATGCTTCCTTTATGTACAGTAGGCATAGACCCTAATCACACAACAAAATAAGAGCACTCTCGAGACCGTTTCATAATACCACTCCCATTTTTTTTAAAACTCAATTATCATATTTATTTGCCCGACAATACCTCTTAATAGGATTTTCTGAAGATCAAAAAAAAAAAAAAACTTTCCTAATGAAATTCTCCTCTCTAAAGATCACACCTACATTCAAAAAATGTTTGTGGATACTTGTTGGCATTATGGCGCAATGTCATATTTGCTTGATCAACAGTGCTGAGTTTCCACTCATAAAAAAATTAATGCCATGAAAGTTTGCCTACCTGTGGTGGAATGACGTAGTCCGATACATCCCAAATCCTGTTGTACGGTGTTGTATCCTTCACATTAAGGTTTGGTTCACCAGTGATATTTGTATAAGCCACACCTTTCATCTTGGTTGTTACAGCACTCATGACCTCATCTGTAGACTGGTAACCCTTCTTGTACACAAGCACCCATCTGTTACAACGGAATTAAGCTAAATGAATAGGATCATGCTGCATTAAACTACAACAGCTACATGAACAGGTTTACATTAAAGAGAGAGAGAGAGAGAGTAAACTACTCAGTAGTGAAACAGTTATATTTGGCGTTTCTTTTCTTCCTTTCTATCTTTTTTTTTAAGGGAGGGGGGGGGGGGGGGCTTTCGCACGCTGAATTATATTCATTAATGCTAAGGCTACAAATATAAGCAGCCAGCCATGTGCAGTGGTGGGCTATGGGTTGTTTATTACAATTTCTATTTTGTTCTCCCAGTGATAACATAGTTCCACAACTACCTTCACTTCCAACGGCTAATTGCTGGATCTGTAACTTCAGTCATTTGAAAATTTTGCACTATTTTGAAGATTTGAGTTTATTTCCTACATGTAATTATTCAGTATTCAGGATATATTTTTGTATAATAAATAGAACTTTATTATCATATTTGTTTCATCTGTAGTGGGTAATATTTTTATCCATGACATCCAAACAGGCAATACACCCCTTAATAATTAAGGCTGCCACTTTGATTTGCGAGTAAACATTGCGTCATTAATTCTTAAAGACATGCATGCATTGTTGCGTCACTGACTGGGCTGTGCGCTCATATCATTTTGACACATGAGCTTTGCATGCTGCAGAGCTACCAAGTAGATCTATCACGCATTAGGCGTGACATCACACATGTAGTGGTTCAGCCTTAGCCACTACGGCTCTGGCGGCATATGCGCGTAAGTCCCGCATTAGGCGACACCCGCGGTAGTTTCCGCGGGCGTGTTTATTACTGGGAACATCAGATTGGACCTGAGATTGCACGCGACAAGTACAAACATTGTTGATTGCTCGTCTCGTCTGTCTACTGTCTTCTGTCTACTACTTCTACTAGCATCTAGTGGAGCTCCACGCGTCGGTATAGCTTCGAGCTTCGACGGTACAGCTTCGAGTAGTCTACAGTTAGTTCTGCAGTTTATGGTAGGACTACTCCTTATTCTAGTCGTTTATATGGTAGTTAAGATTTAGGCCCAGTAAGATAAGTTATATTCCGCTCCGGCACTACAATGGCGTGATCGTTCTTTTCGGACTTGCGCGAGATATTTTTTTTGTAGCACACGTGTGGGTGACGCCATCTTGTTTTCATTCACTCGTGTACTTAAGGGATTTTCAATTTTGGTAAATTAATTCGTGGGGCCTTGTAAGCTTGTTTATTCCCCGTTTGTAGTTGGTTATTGCTGTAGATTAGTAGTTTAGGGACTCGTAGGGTATTTTTAGTGCTGTATTCCGATTTTTGGGTACTCATTTCCGTGTTTTGGGGATAATTTTTTGTGGTCGCACACATGTCCGTGCCGCCATCTTGAATACGTTCACTTGTGTGTTGAAGGATTTTTTTATTTTTGGAACTTTTTTCGTAGAGCCTTATAAGCTCTTAGTTTTTCATTTCTTGTCTGCTTGGGGTTGTAGGATAGTTTTTTAGGGACTCGTTGGTATTTTTCCGGCCGTATTTCGATTTTTGACATCGGTTTCGGTCATTTTTTGTACTTAAATTTGCTCATTTTTTTCTACTCACTAGACTGGTTGTACAGCCGTTTTTTGTAGTTGTGATCCTCTCGCCAGAGTTTTATACTGTGGAGATAATTCCACGGTGTTCTTTTTCGGTGAGGTATAGGGTCGTTCAAGTAGAACTTAGTAAGTAGGGGTAGGCTCTAATTAGACTAGTTTCAACCCTCTCGCCGAAGTATTATTACCGTGGAGATAATTCCACGGTGTTTTTCGGTGAGGTATACTATGGGTATAGGGTTGTTTAAGTAGGAGTAGATCTAGAATAAGTGAGTAGGAGTAATTAAATTAGTTTCAACCCTCTCGCCGAAGTATTATTACCGTGGAGATAATTCCGCGGTGTTTTTTCGGTGAGGTATACTATGGGTATAGGGTTGTTTAAGTAGGAATTTTTTAGTAAGAAACTAAGTAAGATTATGAAAGACACTAAGTAAGTTATTAAGTAGGCAATAGATCTAGGTTTTTCCTTTAAGAAACTAAGTAAGTAAGCAAGAAGTATTTTCCTTGAAGGAACTACGTACGTTAGTAAGTAAGCAAGAAGGAAGGATTGGGTAGGTACCTAAGTGGGATTTTGGACTGTCAGTCTTGTTTTGTATATCTGTGGATTTGGGGTTAAATCGTGGGTGGTATTTAATTTCATCTTCATTTCATCATTACTAATATTGTAGACTACGGCCATCTCGCCGAGCATTATACCGTGGAGATAGTTCCGCGGTGTTTTTCGGTGAGGTATGTTGCCGGTTTAAGTGTAGTCCTTTAGTGTTAATTAGTAGGGTTTAGTTTTGGCCCGCTCGCTGAAACTGTTCACCGTGGGGATAATTCCGCGGTGTTTTTCGGTGAGGTTTAGGGTTCAGTATTTTCCTGTCGGGTACTTAGTAAGCTATTAGGAAACTAAGTATTAAGTAAGCGAGAAGGAAGGATTGTTTGTGTATTTAATTTTATCATTTGGCTATTTAATCGTTGCTGATTTACAGCTGGTTATGGCCACAGAGAAGGTTAAGGTGAATTATGGACTGAAGAGGCCTTACTGGCCGTTGTGGATAGAACTAAGTCCCACAAGATTCTTACGTGGAGGGAGCAGTGTGGGAGCTTGACGGAGGAGTTATTTTTGCAGTGTCCTCGTCTCCATGAAGCTAAGGACCTGTTGCATCTATTTGATTTTGAGCCTTATAGGAAGGCGGATCGGACTGAGCAGGCACAGAGGGAGGGGGTGGGGACTGAGCAAACCCAGTCGGTCCCGAGTCCCGAGTCCCGAGCCCCAAGTCCGGATCCTGTTCCCTGTAAACATACAGTGTACCCCCCGCCTTCGGGTGGAGGCCCAGCTGGGCCTATAGCCGGGTCGGCGGCTGAATCACAGGTTAGGAGCTCGCCGCAACCGGCCGAGCCCTCCCCAGCCGAGCCCTCCGCCGACTACTGGCTTAGGGAAGATAGGACTCTACCTTCCAGGGAACCCCCACAGAGTAATTATGGTTATCCCCCTTCTAGGGGATCCCCTCCTACCAATTCTGGTCCGTTTTCCGGGGTCCCCCCACGTGATAGTTATGTATATCCTTCTTCTAGGGAATCCCCTCCTACCAATTCTGGTCCGTATTCCGGGGTGCCCCCACGTGATAGTTATGTATATCCCTCTTCTAGGGAATCCCCACCAGGGGGTCAGGGGGATTACAGGCCGCAGGGGCGCCGCGATTGGCCCCCCCGTCTGCCGAGGTCGATTAGTTTTGATGGGAGGACTAGTTGGCATTCCTTTCTCAGGAAATTCACGAGCTATGCGGCGTCGTGCCACTGGAGTCCGAGGGAGTGTTTGGATGCTCTGGGCTGGTGTCTGGAAGGGTCTGCGTTGGATTGTTTTTCCAATCTTCGGGATATGGGCACTGAGTCGTATTACCCGATGTTGACAGCGATGGGGCGTCGGTTTGGGGCTACCCGATTTCCGGAGGAGGCCATAGCCGAGTTTCGGACGGCTCGCCAACTCCCGGAGGAGTCCCTCCTTGGGTGGTCCGACCGGCTCCAGGCTTTGTTTTGTGAAGCTTTTGGGTCTGACCAAAGGGGTGACGGCACTCAGATGGTATTGCAGCTATGCCAGGGTTGTACGGATAAGGCGGCGGGTTTGACCGCTCTGAATAAACGCCCGAAGTCCGTTGAAGAGGCCCTGGAGGCCATCAGGTGGGCACAACACACTCAGCGTGTTGTGTACGGGAGCGAGCCCCGCCGTTTATATCCAGCTCCTCGGCAGCAGGTGCAGCAGACTTGCCTGTACAATCAGGAGGCAGAGAGTTATGATACAGTTGAGGAGCCGGGAATTTATCGGTATAGGCAACCCTATCGTTCCCCAACAGTTTCCACAGGTCGAGATGTTCCCCGTCCGGCTCCTGTGGAGGACCGGGGGAAGGACAGTTATGATACAGTTGAGGAGCCGGGAATTTATCGGTATAGGCAACCCTATCGTTCCCCAACAGTTTCCACAGGTCGAGATGTTCCCCGTCCGGCTCCGGCGGCGGACCGGGGGAATGTCAGCACCCTTCTTGAGGTTCAAGGGAAGGACATAGGCAGTCTGAAGGTGGACATGAGTGGAGTGAAGAAAGAACTCTCCAGTTTGAGGACACGCATGGACAACATGGATAGTATGTTGGCGGAAGTCTTGAAGACTGTTAAGTCTTTGGAGGTTTCTATGCTGTCCCATGCCTGCTCTCTATCTCCCGTGGCTGAAGTTCCGGAAAACCTGGAGGGGTCGGGGAGCGAGGCCGATCTCCGATCTGGAAACCAAGAGGCCTACGATCAGTGAATACTAGTGTAAATAATGTTAGTGACCCGCCTGACTCTTCGGTCGGTCCCTTGGACAAAGTAAATAATGTTAGTGACCCGCCTGACTCTTCGGTTGGTCCCTTGGACAAGGTAAATAATGTTAGTGACCCGCCTGACTCTTCGGTCGGTCCCTTTGTCAAGGTAAATAATGTTAGTGACCCGCCTGACTCTTCGGTCGGTCCCTTTGTCAAGGTAAATAATGTTAGTGACCCGCCTGACTCTTCGGTCGGTCCCTTTGTCCAGGTAGTTAATGTTATTGTCGGGGGGGAGGAGGTACATATGTACTATGGAACGGATTCCAGGGCAGCCTGTATCCAGGGAGTTTGTGTCGCTAGGACGACCGTGGTGCCCCCTTCTAGTGGGAAGCGGGTGAGATGTAGGGTTGTTGGGAGTCCAGGGCTCCAGAGTAAGGACCTTTCCCTTTTCCAGCCCACCCACAGGCTCCCATTTTGGATTCCTTGGATCGTGTTTGATCGGGGAAAATAACATATTTGTCTTAAATATATATTATGGTTCACTATCAAAGCCATTCACAACGGCTCGTCCGCAAGGACATGGTGCCGGTTCCATTTTGGATTCCTCGGATCATGTTTGATCGGGGGAAAGAACATGTTTGTTTTATATATTTTAGTTCACTTTTGTTTACAGAATATGATTATGTTTTGGGGGGGTAATTCCTCTGGATCTGCTTGATGGTGTTGTGGGCCTGGGTGCCCTAAATGATATCAGGAACTTGCCGGCAGTGGCTATTGTGCCCCCGGGGGCCGAGTGGCCCAGAGAATGTAATCTTATTTTGTTGAAGTGTTTTAACCTTCTATATCATTTTCCATCTGATTTCAGTGATCTGCTTTTATCCTTCTAATACTTCTTATATGCACCGTTTGGACTGCCTGTAGGGAGCCGTTTGGCTCTCATGTGGGACTGCCCAGTTTCTGGACATTGTACCATCCAAACTGCACTTGGGGAATGGGGAGCCATTGGGCTCTTCCCCTTTTCTGCACACTTATTGCCATTCATCGTTTATGTTGATCACTCACTCTCATGCTCGGTCACCTTGGGAATTTAATGTAATGCCCCGGTTAATCCCTTATGCCCGTGCCAAGACGTTTTGCAATTTGTCATTATGTATAACCGGCACGGTAAGGGTTAACTGGTATATTTCTGTTTCTTTATGACTGTAATGCCCCGGTTAATCCCTTACGCCCGTGCCAGGACTGCTATTCTTTGTCATTTACACGTGACACCGGCACGGTAAGGGTTAACTGGTATATTTCTGTTTGTAACCAGAATGGAAACTATTATGGCTATGGGATTGGGTCTCTATACACATGTATTTTTCATAATATTTCCGGTACCAAATTTTGGAATACAGTATATTTTCAGGTATGATAAAGGCGCCCGCCCTCTGGAAAGGCCAAGACTTCACCGGTGCTGGCAGGGAGGGTCCTTGACCCATCCGCCAGCGGGAACGGCGTGACCCCGCACTGCGGTACGGGAGTAGTTTTAAGTTAGTTTTAGTTTAGTTTTAAGTTGGGCTTTAAACTCATTAAGTGGGGAATAATGTAGTGGTTCAGCCTTAGCCACTACGGCTCTGGCGGCATATGCGCGTAAGTCCCGCATTAGGCGACACCCGCGGTAGTTTCCGCGGGCGTGTTTATTACTGGGAACATCAGATTGAACCTGAGACTTGCACGCGACAAACACTGTTAATTGCCTGTCTCTTCTGTCTCTTCTGTCTACTACTACAAGCGACGGTGGAGCTCCACTCAACGAGCAACACTTCAAGTGCTTCTTGAGACAGACTTCAAGCAGTATAGTATCCAGCCTATGGTAGGATAAAACCGTATTATAGTCGTTTATATTGCGTAGTTAAGATTTAGGCCCAGTAAGTAAACATCTCCGCTCCGGCACTACACACATTTCGAGGGTCTGAAAATGCTCTTACGCACGACGCGCGTGCTAGATTTTGAAAAAACGCTATACCTTATACGTGTGTTATACCCTCGCACGTGCGCTCGCGCTCCGAATCATGAAAATGTCACGCATTGCCGATCTTTGAACTTGGCGTCTCTTATGCTGCATAAAATAAAAGTTACTCGCAATTTAAAATGGTGCCCATATATGTCAGCGCATGAGCACTCTTGTGTAACTGTGGAAGGGTCTACTGAAATGCAAGTTTTGTTTGGTTCATATTTTACGAACTAGTCCAAGCATACACATACATTATCTGCCAACCTTTGAAAATAAGGATTAGGAATTTTTAGCACGGTATGCCTTCAAAAAAAGGAAATCGCACTTGCAGCAGCAGTGTTACTGACAATACGCGGTAAATCTGTACTAAAAAGCGAATACAAATTCACTGCTCGATCATGCAGCCATTCAACTTACACAATATGTGAACTCTCAGATCGCTGCACATGATAAAACAAGCTTAATTTGGCTTTAGCACTAAAAAAAAACACAGAAAGAACAACAACAAAAATTGAAAAATCGAAATATTCCAGATTTTCAGTACCTAGAGTCTAGATATCCAGAAAAACAGGATATTCTGAATTATTCGTAAGGGTTGGCAGGTATGCAGCAAAAGGTGTAGATCTACACCCATAATATTAATCTAACCGGCCTGCTACACAGGTGAAGATCTATTGAACTAACACATTATAAGCATCTACTACTTCTACTAGCAAGACTAGATGATAGATCCACGCCAACAACAATTATGAATGCTCGTTATGAGATGTAGACTGTCTAGAATCTAGATCTACAAGTTACAACTAATTTAAAATGGTCTAAAGAAATGGTGCAGAATAAAAAAAATAAAAAAATAAAAAGGATGCCAGCTAGGGTTTTCTTCTACTTTTTTCCTTTCATTTCTTCTTTGTTTGTCTGGGTGTGATTTTTTTTTTGACTCGCACTTGTATACACCTACCCTATTATGTAGCCAATGATGACAAGTTGAAGTAGACGGTTGATGAGTCCCACTTTCTTGCTCTTGATGTGGACAATCTTCGGCGTGTCATACTCGAAAAAACTGGCTACAGCAGACGAAATAATGGTGCCAACGCCGGACATGGTCCCCGAACTTGATTCGTGTTGGATGTCAATCACCTCTGTCATGGCAAAACTGCACGATAAGAATGAGATAATGCTATGGTTAAGACTTCATGCATTGCAGGTAAAAGGTAGACGAAATTCGCACACACAGTTCGGACTACCGGTACACGCCTGCTATCGTCAACTTATAAGCACGTGACTTTCCATAAATAATGTCAGGTGATCAGGATGATGAATGCATGGCTAGGTTTTCGTATAGGCCATCGAACTTCGTTTGTATAGGCTTTATAACAAAAGTCTTTATCCAGGAAAGAGACTTTGCTCGAAACTTCATTTCAAGAAATAGGTCGATCTCCACTTTTCTGAGATTCTAAAATTAATGTTTTTGTGCATAATCATTAGGTCGATCTCCACTTTTCTGAGATTCTAAAATTAATGTTTTTGTGCATAATCATTATTAAAAGTCACTATTTTCGAAAGATTGTAGGGCTAATATCATATGAATTAGAGATCTATATATCAATAATGATAAACTCCCGGATAAACTCATTTGAAATTCAGGAAATGAAATACAAATACAAAGAAGAAGAAGAAGAAGACAAAGAATTAAGAAGAAGATGGAGAAAAAAAAAAAGAAGAAGAAGAGGGAAAAGAATGAAGAAAAAAATCGTGACCTGGCTTATTTTCATCCGGATTTTGCTCAAACTTTCACTGATCTGTAGTCATTTTTCTACTTCTAATGGGGTGACTGAACATTATATGAGCTGATGAAGAAGTTAGGCACTTTTATGAATTTGTGTAAATCCTGCAAAGGTCAATGTTCACAAATTACAGCTGTGCCATATCCATGATTTTGCATGAATGTTTTATTATAACTTCTCTATTTTCTAATGAAATCCCTAAAATATAATAAAGTAAAGTTACGCTCTCAAGATGAAAGAAGTAAAATCATGTTTGATAAAAAATATAACGATCAGTCGCTGAGCCAATTTGAAAACCTAAACTCACCCTAAACTCAACTTGGGGCAAGTTGTTGTTAGTGGGTTTTTTTAAGTAAATAGAAAGTCCCCCTATTTTTTTAATCTTTTTCAATAAAGTGACTTTGAAACTCTATCTTACGAAGAAACTTCATGGATTTTATAATTGTGTTTGAACGATACTGTTATGCATCATATAGGTCCGAATTCACAAAGCAAGGTTTGAGCTCAGACCAAGGTTTGAGCTCAAACCTCCTTTTGTTTCGCCAAACCTCCTTTTGTTCTTTACAAACCAGGTTTGTAAAAAACACGTAAAACGCGTCATATGACGTACATAAAC
>JAVYIG010015800.1:0-30000 GCA_035222895.1 Strongylocentrotus droebachiensis | reverse complement strand
TAGGCATCTGGATTGAGACAACATGTCCAATTGCCTGTGACAGGGAAGGTGATCAACGCCTCTGCCGAGAGCCAGAAGGACGTTCACTCATATCGTGTCACACAGACTTAATGCCCTCCTGACTCTGAGCGGTGTACAGACGATGCCAAGCCTGTGGGAAGAGCAGTGTAGGGTCTTGAACATGAACGTGAATGTTCCACTGTGTGCTGGCTTGTACACATGTATGTTTCACGTCGTCTGTTTCCCCCTCCCGACACGGTCGGAATGTATGTCCCTGATCTGAACTTGAAGAGCTATCTTCACAGAAGAGATAGAGCACATTATTAATGCAATGTTGAATATGCTGGAAAATATGGTTGTTATTTTTTTTTGAATTGTATAGTAAAGTGATTAATGTATTAAAGCTTTGTATGATAATGTTCTCCCTCTTTGTTTAGTTGTAACTATTTCTTGTTTATCGCTATGTATATAATCTTATAATGAAAAGGCGCTTTCTAAATGTAAAATTATTATTACATTTGAAACATGAATAAACTTTTGCATGAGGAAGCAAAATGCAAGAGTGTTGCCCTACATTCCTACATGTATATTTGGTTAGCATTTGTAATGATACACATGTTTACATGTATATTATTCCAAATGTTTTAGGAAGGGCATAAGAAGTATTTGCATGATTTGTTAATAAAGGTCATTGTACTTGATATAAAGTATGATGGTCCTATTTAATCCTATTTCTCTTTGTTAGGAAATGGAATTTCTGTAAAAATATATGCAGTTACATGTAGTTTGACACCGACATGTATGAGTCAATTAATTTGCCTTATATTTCAGTAAGATATATTGTAATTAATATGACCATATATCTGAATTTTTACTAGCCATTGGTTCATATTTTCATGCAATGGTACATGTGCATGGAGCGACAATTGTATATTGAGCAAGAGTTCAGAATTTCCTGTAAAAACAGGATTATAACATTCTTTCAATTTGGAACTGTTATGAGGCTGTAGGCCTACACTTAATCCATATTGCATTTGTATAAGCCCTACTGGATTCTCTGTATTTCAATCAATACTCATCCTGCAGAACCTTCGCTCAAGATCTTGGTATATTTCATTTATGACGTCTTTTTTAACCATCCCTCCTCTCTCTCTCTTTTGTTCCGTTTCAACTCTTCTCCTCCTGCAGTGAACCACACTCCCGATTCTATGCAGCCCAGATTGTCCTTGCCTTCGAGTACCTCCACCACTTGGACCTTATATACAGAGATTTGAAACCGGAGAACATCCTAATCCAGGAGAATGGTTACATTGCAGTGAGTGATACCAACCCCTTTACCTTTCTCTCCACTCCCGCCTTAATGACATAAGGGAATGCCCTCCGAGCCCACGTTTTAGCGACATTTATGCGAGCGAGGGGGTATGTTTCGTCGTCATTGGGTGACGTCAGAGGAATATATATTTGTTGAGGATCTTCCGTTCTACAGGGCTCAGGCTCCAACTTACTCTTGAACAAATATGCCCCAGATTTCTGTGATTGATGAAAAGGGGATAGGGAGAATGAATGTTCTACCAAGGGAAGTAAAAGAGGAGGGTTGGGAGAAATAAACGTAGCACTGGGTACGATGATATGTAACTTGAAATCAAGCCATTGAATTCATGAAACATTGATGAAATTAACTCTGTAAGTTATTTTGTTTGCAAGAAGAAAAAAAAAAATTACAGAATGTGCCTCATATTTGAACGGCAGAATATATTATCATTTGATTGAGTAAAGCTCTATTTTGTCACAAGTTCTTTAATCCTCTTAACAGACATTTCAGCAAAGATTATCACGATTACCTACTATTTGTAAGATACAATGTAGAATTTGATATCATCAATGAAATAAAATGTAATAATAATAATAAGCTACATATATATTACGCATGTATCCACCCCAGGGGATGCCCCGGCTACTGCCCTAAGGTGCTAAAACATTCAAGGAATACATTCCTACCAGATACCCATTTACTACACTTGGGTGGAGAGTGGCAAATGTAGATTGATGTCATTGTCTTGCCAAAGGACATCAGTGCCGTGGTGGGCCTCGACCAACAAACCTGATGACCTATCCACTAGACCACAACACCTCTACAACGCATAAAATCTATGTTTCTCTAAACTCTTTTCTTCCACCAGGTAACAGACTTTGGTTTTGCCAAGAGAGTGAAGGGTAGGACATGGACCCTGTGTGGTACACCTGAGTATCTAGCCCCAGAGATCATCCTCAGCAAGGTAAAGACCCATTCACACTCGAGGCAGTAAACCACCCAACAGAACAGACCTTGTTCCCATATTATTTGTTAACCCTTAAAAAGGCCTGCTTATTCTGGTGCTCTCTCAGCTAAAATGGGGGGGGGGGGGGATTCCACCCAAAAAATGACCTATGACATAAGCGTATATCACGCTTCTCTATCTAATATCATGCAGATATTAAATGAGTTCTCTTCTAAAAGGCTTTTATTACCCGTAGACACTTGTCATTCATGTACATGCTATTGATGTTTAAAAAAAACGTTGTGCTTTATACAGACCACATCATGTGAGAATGAGCCCTGAAAAATGTCATAGGAAATTCAATGAGAAATTTGTATTATGCTTCATTTGTCTGTATCTTCTTCTGCAAAGAGCAGTGAGTACCTATTGGGGCCTTTGTTGCACACACCTACTTCTTTTACCCTCCAAATATCACCTCTTGGCATTGATTGATTCACAGTCACACACAAAATTTGATATGCAGATTTTAGGGCCATTTATTTTGTCATGTCTTCAAGTATTAACAGCCCTAATTGCACAATGGAAGAGATGCCTAATAGAATCAGTTATTATTGTTATTATAATGGAGGCTGTTTGAAACTATACACGATCATGAAAACATTTTGGTCAAACCCATCGATATGTCATCTGTCCTGAGCCAGAAGGGCCTTAACTCTGTGTTTATGTATATAACTTAATGCCCTTCTGGCCCCAAACAGACAATGTACAGTTAAAGGTAAAGACCAGTAATGGTCATGCGATTGCATTGTGAAAGAAACGTTGTGGAATCGATCAGAAAAGGTCGATCATCTAGCATCTAGCATCTGCAAGGTTCTGGAATCATCAAAATGATAAGAAATTTGGCTCATTCTTCGTAAAGTTACAAGCACTATACACAGAAAGATGTATATGGGACTACCCTATCTCTCTCACCAGACCATGAGAGAAATAAATTTACCAAATATATGAATTAGTAGGCGGTTTCCCGGCAAATTTTTTATCATCATGTATTAGTCAAAACATATTCTTTCACATGATTGGTAATGAGAGCTTCCATTTCATTTTTTGAAATTGGGGCGTTGCCAATACTGGTCTTTACCTTTAACAATATTATTCATACCCATAACAAGTTTTGTCATTTTTGAAGTATATGAAAAATTAAAGCTTACCGGTACATCTAAAAGTATTCAACAAAGGCCCTAACTCAACCAGTTCATCTTTCATTCTTGAGATATGAAATAAACATAAAGAACATCAAATTTACAAGGAGTATGAATAATTCATGTAACTGTATGTCTTTCTCATCTTCTTTTTTCCATCCAGGGATACAACAAGGCAGTAGACTGGTGGGCATTGGGGGTTCTCATCTATGAAATGGCAGCAGGGTATCCCCCATTCTTTGCCGATCAACCCATCCAGATCTACGAGAAGATCGTCTCAGGAAAGGTATGGTGTTAAAGAGGTTGTGGGAAAGCTACATAAGTTGTACAGTTTCCCATCTTTTTTTTGTTGAACCATATTGACCCTACTCACTATGTTTGGGTAATTTTAGACACTTTGGGGGCAAAACTTACCATTATGGTTGCTTTAAGTTGGGTAATTTTTCTCAATCGTTACTACCAGCGAACAAGATGTATGTACAAATTTGCCCTGGTGCCAGAAAAGGTGGTGAATTTGACCCCCATCAACAATTAAATGGTAATTTCTGTAACTTATTGGCCAGAAGATTATCATTTGTCTTTATTTCTGCCAAAATCTTGGAAAATTTTCAGTCAGAATCAATTGATGTGTGGGTTTTGACATCTAAATTCAATATAGAAATGGGCGCTGAAAATCATAATAATCAATCTCATTGAATGAATTTACACAGTTAGGACCACTTTGGTAATTTTGATCAGTGGCTAGCCATATGCTGCCCTGCACTGGTTAAGAGATGTTGACCTGCAAGCTAAAAAACTGGTCTGTCGCGGCTTGCCGGTGGGGGCATCGCATACAAGTTTATGGGGAGTGATCCTTTTTAATGCAAGATTTGTCACATCATTATTGTCATATGAGCTTTACATGAAATATCTCCAAATAATTATCATCTCCGTCCTTTTCTCCTAGGTTCGCTTTCCCTCTCACTTCAGTGCTGACCTCAAGGACATCCTGCGCAGCTTGCTGCAGGTTGACCTGACAAAGCGCTTTGGCAACCTCAAGGCCGGGGTGGCCGACATCAAGCTCCACAAGTGGTTTCAATCAACTGACTGGATAGCCATCTACCAGCAAAGGGTATGTCTTCACTTTCCCCTCACGGGCTTCTTATAAAGCTTGGTAGAGGAATGCGGGAATTAAATTTTGATATTAAGTCATTACCGCCGCGTACTAGTCATTCCTACAGGGATGAGATTTGGCGACGGATTTCTGCCAATTTCGAGAATTCAAGACGGGGAAATGGGAAAAAATATTTAACTTTCAGATTGTCATTAATTGTACATCTGGCATTGACCACACTACCTAAGCAGCACTTGTCTCTCATCTGAACAATGTTATAGAGTCCCTTTAAGCAAGATGGGGCATCCAATATTTCTCAAATTTAGAATTTAAATGCAAGGAAAACGTTTCCTTTTCTTAAATATATTCTAAAGTTTTCTGCGGAAATGTACAATTAATGATAATTTGAAAGTTGCCCTGGACCCCCATTTAATATTCCTCCTTTTGGGGAATTTCTCTGCCTCATCCCTGTCCCTATCACTTGTAATTCATTCCCACAACTTACCAAGTAGGTGGTTAGTGTTGAGAAGGACTTGTAAGTGATGCTAAATAGCGATAAATGATGCTAACGACTTGGTATCAAATTTGTTGACTTGTCCTCTCGGGGTCTTGTAGTTTCTACTCTGTTATGTTTTGAAAGCTTACTCCAATAGACCAGGCTACCAAGTATTCAAAGTCATGAACACCAATAAATTCATGGGAGTGTTAAGCACTTTAGCCTTGAATATCTCTAAAAGAGCTCCTTTTAAAACAAAATCAAACAAATATATTACGATTACCTAAATAAAACTCATTTTCATTTAGGTAAAAGCAACCTTTTCTGAGGAAATTGAAGGAAACATTACTTTTTTTCACAGACCTTTTCATTTCCCTTGACTAGGGTATGTGATAATAATCAAAAAATTATATTGAATATTTCAAATGCGCTCCAAGCAAGGTGTTCCATTAGTACCCTGGTTCTAGCTAGGCTAACGATTTTGATGCTCACAGCATTTTAAGGAATTCCTTCCTACAAATTAATGTCTTGCCAAAACGAGCCTTTAGTTTTAACAATTAACAAGTCTGTCTTTGTTTTGCCTTTGTTCCCATGCAGGTGGATGCTCCATTTGTACCACGGGTCAAGGGGCCAGGAGACGCCTCGCAGTTCGACGAGTACGAGGAGGAAGCGCTCAAGATCTCGCTCACGGAGAAGTGCGTCAAAGAGTTTGCCGACTTCTGAGCCGCCACCCTCCTCTTCTCCACTTCGTTGCCTCCAGGCGCGGGTCTCTTTTTGTTCCTCATCCATCGTTAATGGGAGGACGAAAATAACCCTGTTCCAGTGTTTGGATAAACTCTTCTTTTTTTGTTCTCTCTGTGATTTATTATTGTATGTACAAAAAACAAAAAAGATATGATGGAGAAAAAGATGCGAGGATTGCCATGTACAGAAATTGTTACTCTATTATGAGAGAATTTAAAATGCAGAAGATGAAATTTAATAGATTTAAAAAGTATGAGGATATGAATTTGTGAAATAGCTTTGTTAAGAAACCATTCTACCTGCCATTACTTTATGTGTGTGCCAAAGGGCGCATGCTGGTGGATAGAAAGGGTATAGTTTTATTCATGGACACACACATGAAATAATATACGTGGGGGTGATGACTTTAGAACGTTTTGAAAGACAATCGCGGTCTCGACCTTGGAATCAACTCTACTCCTCATCGGTGTGCATGGGGAACATTCAGGCGTATATGTATATTTTCTCATTTCAAGGCAGTTGTCTGATGTTTGCGGGAAAACTTGCCCTCACTGTCCAAGCACAAATTGAGTTAGATATTGTCAAATGTATTGCCATCTTCTAAATACAAGTATACTTTTCTTCTTCCTTTTTATTTTTCCTTTTTATAGTCTTGCTGTGTTACAGCAGTAAACATCAATTATTAGTGTTTTGTTGCCCAATTCACTTACTAGAGTTATGTTATCATTTAGAAACTTGACCTGGACATGCCTACCGTGAAATCAATCATTACTTACTTGATTTTTGAAAGAGATGATAGTGGCTAAAATAAGGAAGACTACTTTTAAAAAAATGAATTATACAATGGATTGGCATAGATACACTAATACAGATTCATGAGTTGGTATTTAGCCTATTGCTTTTGTTATTAGGAGAAAGTAAATGTGTAAATTGATGAATCAGTTTATAATTTTTTGGCTAATCTGGAGACCATAGGGGAAGGAAAAAAATGGTTGCCTGTCGGCCATTTCCATGGCAGTGGAGACTTGAGAGATCTTGTGGTTTAGTTCAAGTCTTGCCCTGTATCCCCCCCCCCCCCCCCAAAAAAAAAAGTTGTTTCAAGTGCCCTTCTTTCAAAAGATGCAAACCCTCGTCATATGTCATTCAATGTGTGCTCAATAATGGTATTAACTCAACAAGGTTTAATAAGAAACGGGCAAGTCCAAGCTGTTTTGTCCCGTGATTGACCGAACACATCATAGATTTCAGTCCAGCTGTTGACTGTGTAACGGTTATCGCCACCCTAGAGCTTGAATCAGACAAAACATGAGATGCGAGTTTTATGTCAAGTTATATTCACTGTTCCGTAATACAGTTCACCAATACTTGATAACATATTGGACATCTCTTGGACTTGCCCAAATATTCATCATACGTGAATTTCATAATTGTTACATTTTTGTTGTCAGCCCTGTCCTCTGTGTTCTGGAGTGACGAAAAGTGCTCTAGATTAACATGCTGCTTCAAAGAAAGAGCTGCATTCAATGTTTTATTCTTTCTTTACATGTAGATATTTCCAATATACAGATATACAAATATGAAGAATCCACGACATTAAAATGTATACGCAAATCACTCAATTTAGTTTCGAAATCACGGGAAAGTAGGCATATCTTTTGAATGAAAATGAAGTTGAGTTTAGGCTAAACATCTCAAGCTCGAGGTCATTTTAATACAAAAGAGGAAGAAATGGAGACTTGTTTTTAATCTGAATCAGGTCATGTTAATAGTTATGGATGTGTGCTGGTTGGAACTGGTCAGAAAGATAGTGTGTGTTTTCTCTTGACATGTTTAAAACAATTTGTTATTAAATACTGTCGTTGTGTATCTAGTTATTGCAATTAGCGTTGAATTCACGTGGCTGCCCTCATTTCTTTCTCTGGCACCTACATGTGTAACATGTTTATCAACCAGTTTTGTTACCAAGAAGAATTAAATGGCATTTAAATATATATAAAATGTTGATTGTGGTCTTTTTTAATGACACATCACCAATAAGATCCCAAACAACAGTTTACAAAGAGACCATTATCACTACCAACTCAAAGAGAATAGTATAAGTCTAATACGTACTTGTACTGATTCATTTATATTTTTTGTAATACCTTTTTTCTCAATATCAGTATATGAGTCATTTTTGGATGCTTCATTTGTCTCTTACTACATGAATAGTTTGGTTTTCATTTTAAAAATCCACATGTTTCCTTTTTCAGGAGCTATTATCCATTTTTTTTTTACTAGGTTATGTAGATAGGACCAAACTTGGTTTTAACATTTTTTGGAGGAAAATATGCGCAGATAGACGAGGACAAAGGGTTTGTTGAAAGCTTCAAGAATGGAATTTGGGGTATATGTCATGGCTGTGAAGCCAGAATTGCATTAATTGTTTACTGTGTGTAAGATTTAACATCCTTCTGCCTCCAAACAGACAATATTGTCATGTGGTAGCATACCTGTCAAGTTGATTTCTTGAGGTAAAGCATTAAACTGAACGCCGTTTTTAGGAATTGTTCTGTTTATGAGAATGCATTTCATTTATGTTACATTCAACCAGTGTGCTAGCTGTCACTGTGCGTAGGTAGAGAAAACATTTTTGTTTTTCTCGCTTCACTTTTTTTGTTTCATTTTGACAAAATTGTCATGAAAATCTTTATGTCAATGTGAACTTGTCTGTTTTTTATGTGAACTGTATATGAAACAAAATCTTCCACTTTAACAGAAAGAAAGAAAAAAAATTGACGTTGCTAGCCACGGACATATTCCAGATTTAGAACCCTACGGTAGTTTAAACTCTTTTGAAGAAACTTACATTTGTGATTGTATCGATGCACGATTAATCTAGATTTCAATCCTTGCTTGTGCTTTTTGTTTTCACAAAGAGGTCAGTTTTATGTTAGAGGGCAGGAGCCTTTTCGTGTATGATTGGGGTAGTATCGGTGTACAGGTTAGGAAACATTTGCTGCAATGGGTATTATTCTGTGTATAGTTTCCCTCAATGTCACGGCGAAACAATCTGTCTGCATATGTTTATACACCAGCCTCAACCACTAAATGCACGATGCAAAAACAGTGTCAATGTTTTTATAAAGGATGAATGATGTGGTCAATTTAGTCACAGAGCGTAAGAAAAACGGCTTAGAAGCTTCCTTGTTTACTTCCCCCCTTCCCCATAAGATAGAAGTCACAGATTATTCAGGATACTTATTCACGAAAAAAGAAAACACAATATATTAATTCCTGTATAATACCTTACTAACCAATTTGACCTTTAGATTATCTTGCTGGCAAGATGCAAATTTGCACTTGTAGTGTTCCAAGTCGCCATCATCTTCTTACTTCTTCCATTTCATGCTAGGATGGTCAAAATTCCAATTGTTTGGGAATAATTTTGTTTTCAAGGGGTGTGCATATTAATGCCATGGGTATTAAACAACAAGAAAGTCAACTTTGGGTAACGGGAGGTATACCCATTTGGGCTAGAAATGCTGGGTACATGAAACAAGATTGTCGCATCAATATGTTAAGAGTACGTGTCTGTTGTGAGTCAAATGGCCAGTGACATATTACTATTCCATGAATACGTTCATACGAGTTAACAAGAAGAATACTAAACATATTATATCAAGTTATTGTAAACCTGGAGGCTATTGTTTCAAACATACTTAGTCCTTTATATAACAGACACACTGTTAGATATTTGCATCGTACTATGCATGAATCAACACATTTTCACAGCATTGCTGCTGCTGATTATTCTCAGAATGTGATACTGGTTGTGGTCGTGCACATGCAAGCGGTCTGTCGGCATCCGTGCACTGCAAAGCTGTCAATGTGTGCACATGCAGCCAGCAAAATGTGCAACTTTACATACACAGGGGCAGAGGAAACGGGCCCTGTGGGTCGTATTCAAATAGAATAGGCCATTTTCGTAATGTAACCAAAGTTAATACATAATCTTTGTGAAGTGCCTCAATACAAGTGATTTCATTCACCCGATAAGAATAAAAATATTTCAATAGTCAGAATGCAAACTGCATATATTAAGTGTTGCTAGGTAGGGCAAGCCATAATGTTTGTCCTACCTGGCTACAACTTATGTATGCAGTTCGGATTCTGTCTATTGAAATAATATCATTAATATCAGGTGACTGAAATAATTTGTATTGAGGCACTTCACAAAGACTTATGCATTAAATTTGGTTACATTACGAAAATGGCCCAATTACTTCAATGTATTTAGCTTGTGGTGCTTATCCGTAAAGCTGTGTGTATTAAATCTAGAAACTACTGGTAGTACACATGTGTTCCCACTGCACAGCATGCTGTTCGGTGTCTTTGTAGGGTTATTTCAGTATCATAATTAGACATTTTCTATTATTCATGGTATTCTGTTGAAAATTGGAGCATGCTCTAAATCTACAGCTACTATACAGACAGGCAACAAGTCTGCCTGTTGTGTATTGGGTTGGTTGAAATGGAGCTATGCAACACTCATATATTGATAATGTTGATGCTGTGCAGTGGGAGTGTTCCTACTCCCTTTACTATGGGCCTATACATCATAGCTTTTTAGAACATATATCAGTGGTAGAAATTGTTCACAGTAGAAAACGACCGTAACATCTGAATAATACATTTATATCGATATTGTTTTTTTTGTATAGCTCAAGAAATGTAGATATTTCTATTGGACTTTGTATTCTCATCATTTTGTTTAAATTGGAAGACGTAGTAGTGGCCACACTCTTTCGTGTGCTCGTTCAGTTGCAGAGGTCACGTCGTGTTAACGCACATGAAATTCAATGTATTGTACAAGTCGAAAACAAGTACCGGTAATGTCACTGAAAATAAAGTACCATAAAAGGTTTTTAATCAACACTGTATATTTCTAGCAAAAACACTTTGTTGCACTATAGCCACAATTATCTTTGTAAAGTGTGAATATCTTAAAAAATGAGAAAAAAAAGTATTTGATGTTTATTATGATTTGTTTTTTCTTCTTGTATTATTGAGGCAGTGATGTACATGTTAGGGACACAGGGGTATTACAGAAGTACAGGTTGTTGAGGTATTGAAAACAATTTTTTTTTTTAAATGATTATTTAGAATTGATGAGTTAAAAATCAGAATTATTCGTGATGTTCATGAAACTGTACATTTGGTGTTCACTAGATTATGTCAAAAGTGTTTGTATTATTGCAAATCAATCTGCATGTGGTTTGTAGGTACTTGTTATACCTTGCCGACAGCATGAATGGTTATAATTTATATTAAGGTCTTTGTTTCCACTGTTGGCATGTAGCTCTGGAGAATTTTTAAAAATGAAAAGGGGCATATTTCTCTGCCTGTGGGTCCACCATGGACACAAAAATATATCAAATAAAGGTCGATCTGACTTGAAAACCTTTCAGAATGGTCGTGTGTTTGCACTTGCGTGCTGTGTCGTTAAACTGGGTCAAACAGATTGTTGTTGGTGTTGGTTATTGGAGATTGGTAATTAGATGATTTTCGCCAGGCAAATCGAGAATAACAAAACATTACTTTGAGCAGACCAGTATGTTGAGCAAATAAGGGTTACAGTATGTTATTGAACATATATGTATCTGAAACTTTGGAATAAGTAACTAAACTATGAATGAGCTGCTAGAATTTGGGGTCATGAGGCAAATGTTCTGTGACAGGTTTGACATTTAATAACAAGAAGCCCAGGACACATAGATGCTCTGAATCTAACTCTGGACCCCCAAAATGTCAAACTTTCAAAACAGGGCTCATGGATACACGCCAAACTTTTCAATCCAGGAAATTTTCAATCAGGACCCCTATGAAAATAGTTTGTGCGGAGCCCAGGGCCTCTGTCTTATAAAGAGTAGTTGTGATTGATCCAAATCAATCGAAAGTCCTCTAACCAATTGTGCAAGTTTGCTGTCCCCTATTTCTTGTGTTCATAGTTGTGATTCATATTAATCGCATGCGAGTTGCGATCAATATCAACTCTCTATAACACGGCACTCTGGTTTAAATATTTTCAGAAACAAATATCTTAAAGTTTTGAATAATTAACTATGAATCATCTTTACTGGATATGAGCTGGTTAAAATTTTGGGTCATGAGGCATGAGAGAGATCAATATAAGCCGGTTTGTAGATACTATATGAGCGTGGGCAGATAAAGGTCATTGCTACGAAATTAGACGTGTTAATGAAAGTTATGTAATCAGTTATGCACCAACGGTACATTCTATGATACACAGGTGGAGGTACTCTTTCCTATACTGCAAACAAAAGGTATTTCATGAAACACCTTCATCACCTTGGCAGTGATTATTCGAAGTAGATCTGTGGAAATTTGGGGTTGTTTGTACCATGTGCTATCTATGAACTAGTCTGTTCTGAAGTTGCAGAGGTCAGAAGACATTAGTTATGATCACTAAGATATCTTTATAGATTGATGCACACAAGAGAATCAATGGGTTCATCATAGACAGTATATAACCTGCTGTTCAGCAAATGTTGTAGATGGTAAAGTAACTGGGGATGGGTGAAAGAAGGAAGGAATAATGAAGAGAAAGAGATGAATGAAAAGAGTAACATATGAGGTCATTAATTTGCCTCGGGTAAGATGGTTAGAAATGGCACACCACACCAGCAGAGGGGGACATTACAGTGAATAAGAATATTTCCTCCTTTTAATCTTTTTTTTCTTAAGAGGGATAAATCCCTTGTTCAATGATAATTTCTAATCGTGGTTTCGTTGAAAATACATCTACTTATCTAATAATGGGAAGAATATTGAAGAGAAAGAGATGGATGGAACAGAGAGTAAAAGGAGAAATTATTTTGCGTCGGTAAGATGGATAAAAATGGCACACCACACCACACCAACAGACGGGGCCCTTACAGTAAATTTTAAAAAGTCCTTCTCTTAAAGGGATAGTCCACCCCAGGATTTTCTTTAGCTGACGATATAGACCTAATAATACCATGAAGAATGATACAAGTCTCATTAAAATCCATGATCACATAACGAAGATATATCGACTTTTTTATCGAAAATCAGCCGCCCCCCAAATGCAAATGCGTTACATGGGCATGAAACGATTGTGACGTATGTTGCGAGCTGCCTTCTTATTTCGGAGACATTCACTTTCGCTTTCACTTTCATTCATGATTCGTCGTGTCAGTGCGATAACAGTGTACCGCGAGCGAAAGTGAATGTCTGCGAAATAAGAAGGCAGCTCGCAACATACGTCACAATTTCGATACTATCGGTTATTTTTTGGCGATCGTTTTTTGCCCATGTAACGCATTTGCATTTGGGGGGCGGCTGATTTTCGATAAAAAAGTCGATATATCTTCGTTATGTGATCATGGATTTTAATGAGACTTGTATCATTCTTCATGGTATTATTAGGTCTATATCGTCAGCTAAAAAAAATCCTGGGGTGGACTTTCCCTTTAAATTCCTTGGAGGGCTAAGTCTCTTATTAATAGTGATGAGAATGTCTAATTGGATTACTGGTAGTTGAGAATACATTTACCTTAATTTGAACTTTCTCATTCTCCTCCCCCCCCCCCCCCCCCCCCCCCCCATTTGCAAAAAATTATAGCAATTTCTCATGCAAAGGGGTACTCTGGAAATGCTCTCATATTTCAAATATGACTAGAAAGAGTTTCCTAATTTGTAACCAAGTTTTGAGTCCCATGTTCTTGTATCTGTGTTGATTGCAGTACTCTTGTGGATGAATTTCAGGATAATGTAGTTCATTGGTTAACAGCATAATTTGAAGATTCCAAACCTCATAGCACATTATTATTCCTTCATATTCACCTCCTAATCGACTATTCAGAATAATTGCTATACAGTTGATTTTAAAGTGTTTTTTGCGTGACTAGAATTTGCCATCTCTGAAGTGTTATGGATGCATTTAATGTATCAAAGCTAACAAATAACTAATAAAGGTATAGTGTATTAATTAAAACAAAAGTATAGTAACTCTATATCCATCCTCGGGGCAGCTTCAGGATGTTGTTTAAGGGGGGGGGGGGGGGGGGGCAGGGGTCCAACTCCCCTAAAATCTGTGACAAGCAAGAATAAAGGGCTATAAGGCAGCAAGGAAGGGGGGGGGAGAGGATCTAATAAAAAAGAAATTAAAGAGAGAAGAGAAATAAACAAAGAAGGCTCCACACCCATGTCCTTGTAACCGTCACGATTCATATCATCCATCTTCATGACCGATATTTCTCATCATCATTAAAGACCCTGTCAAATGTGTAAACAATGAAATACACTCTGTACATCAATTACATATCAACAGAAAGCTTACAAGCAATATATTACAACTATACCAATAACATGTATATGCTATTTTAGTATCTCTCAGAGGAGTAACAGCTCTCTGAAAACTCGAAATCTATAAATTAAAAAATGGCAAGTTATCATTCACAATGATTTTGCATTAATTAAGCACGGCTCATCGCCTTAGCTATAGAGCCGAGCCGATCGGGTCTACATGTTATGTCATCACCGTAACTGAGGCAAGTTTTACTTGTTGACCCGTTATTTGGAGGGGTGCAGGAAATGAGGTTTTGATTTTATTTTGTGCAATAGGCCCTTCTGAAAAGGAAATATTTTTTATTCTACACTTATTTAGCTTTCCGTTGATATAAAGTTGTATTTTCATAGGATGCAGTCTTTAATAGTAACCTGTAAAATGACAGGTGTAGTGACGTTATCATCGATTTCTATAACAAATATCTCTCCCAAGTCCTAGTATCTTGGGCCAATCACTTTCTTTCTTTGTCCTGTAACATACTATTTCACATCCTCCAATGATGTAATCTAAGATCCCTTTACGATGTCTTCCTTTAATTGGAGAATGTTTAGTAGTACAGTACATTGAGGTCGCACAGAGTTGAAGTGGTTGGCTCAAGTTCAAATTTGCAGAGACATTTTCATCACCACTTTCACATAACCTGTTGCACAATAAAAAAGAAACTGAATCATCTTGACATCTTTCTTCTTTGACCACATTTTATTGATCTTTATTAACATGTACAAAAAGAAATGATTTACAATATGTACAGAAAACTATAGTGTTCTCATAATTAATAATAGCTCATTCTCTTTGGCCTTCTAATGCAATACCTTTGACCCATGAAAATGTTGATTTTGAGAATAAAATCGCAATGGTGCATGCAACATGAGCTAGTAACAGAAAATTTAAATTCTCCACATCGAGTTAATGACTGTTTTATGCACCATGTGCGGTCACTTCATATTCAAAGGCGTAATGCATGATTGTTAGCCGAGAAAAACAATACCGTACCCCCCATTTTGTATACTTTAAAGAAAATATCCTCCTAATATATATATGGGATTTTAATAAAATAGTATTTTGGGTTTATTTAATGCATATTTTTGAAAAGTGATATTTCTTGCTCTTTCAAGTATTGCCCTTTTTTAAGTTTCAAATTACAGAACATTTCAATGATCACAAACATCCCCCCGAACTTGTAACTATCATGCATTCACAATAAATATGAAGTGATACCACCAAGGTTCTGCATAAAACTTGATGTGCCGAATAGAAACCGTCCGTTACCGTCGTTAGCATACAATCTGAAGTCCGACTGGCTTATGGAATTAGAATACACAAGCAAATGCATGTACTTCACATTTGATCAGTGCGAAGAAAGACCATGTACAGAGCTCAGTCCAACAATGCTCCAAATCGAATGAGACTACAATCTCCTCAGCATTCACATGTACATGTATTATGATGTCCTACACATTGTATTTTCAGAACCAGAAGGGGGTTTTGACACAGAGTTAGTGCCCTTCTGGCTCCTCACTGAAAATATGTCATTTTACAATGATCGATGGGAACTTCTGTGCTATTAGACAGTTCCCATGTTTCATTTTGCAGACCGATACCATTGCGATTTCTTCCAAGATTAGGTTTGCAGGGGGGTCGCAGCATGCAATAAGTTCAGAATGTCTTACAATACAGTGGCAGGGAAGTGCATGTGCTCTCACAAAAGATTTCATCTGGACATTTATAAACTTTCTACTTCCAAATTAAGTTTACTCCTGTGTTGTAATGTCAAATATTGATCACAAAACCCAATTTGATGTTAAAACATTCTCTGAAGTATTACATTGTTACCTGAAGAACTTTTGGTTATCATTATCAATACTGGTTCTGTATGAGAACCATTCGAAGATTTCTCATCAACTGATGCCATTTTGGTTAATTTTGGTTAATTTGGGAGGATAAAGAGGTGTATTGATTACGGATTTCATTCCAACAGTTATGAAGGACTGTGAGGACAAATAAATAAATCACTACCGTAGTTCTTTCTGAATTGTCCAATTTACATGTACACCCAGCATTTTGTACGTACCACATGTACTTCAATTGCCTTATACATGTACCTTGTTCAAATCTACTGTGAAAGTCAGTCTGTTAATTTGCAGCATTTGAAAATACAACATACAGTCTTAACTTAAATTCAATATTGACATGCTCTGTACCGGTACTTGTCGTAGTTTTTCAATATTACAGATATCTAGAAATGTCATACCGGGTTATGAAAGCAATCACTCCCATGGTTTCATGTTTAAAATAAAGAAAGACAAAAATTATCTTCAATACATACATGTATGTGGGATTAATTCACTGCATGTATATTCATAGGGCACCATGTTTTTAATGAACTTTGTCCGCTGAAACATATTTGATACAAAACACTGAAAACTGAAACAAGACTGGACTCAATGCACAATTACACAAACAATAAATGCACTATTTCATGCTTTTCTTTCTTTCTTTTTCCTTTATGTTACTTTTTCAACAGAATTAAACTCAACTAAACAGTAACTTTTTTGCTTTACGCCGTTCAATTTTCTACATGTACGATGCCATAAAAATAATTGTTGTCACCTGAAATTTGCAACTTCAAGGAGAAGGTGCACATATCATACTTCATAGACATTTGCTCCTTCTTAATTCCAGATTTAGTCACGCGACGCAGAAAACCTGACCCTTTTTCTAATGACATAAAAGAAGACGTTTCACGTTTCTGTAGCTTGAAACGCAAAGAATGAGTATCCACAGGACCTTTGTTTCATACATGTTGTGCGCAATTACACACACACATACATCTGACGTTTTAAAAATGATATGCTGATTTCCTCTGTCACATGTGAATTGAGCCATAACATCACCACAGAAGTGCAATGACGGGGTTAATTTATAAGATCTTTACAGGCAAACACATATAGAATGCGTTTATAATAAATATCATTTCCATAATCTGAACATGGAGTAGTATGGTCCCACATAAGTCCCAATCATGTTGGAAATGGAAGTAAAACAGTGCACTACACAAATACACCTTGGGTGTGCCACGTTTACACTGAGCATATTTCCTGGAAGCCCTTTGAGACTGTAAAACACAAAAGGATGAGATAATAATAATAATAATTAGAAGACAACTAACAATAATGATAATATTTATTATATTCTAGGAGCCATTTAGCAGACGCTCATTATTCTGGGCTAAAAATACAATGGCTTTTGCATCCTACGGGGTACCCATTTAACACCTTGGTGGAGAGTGGCAAAATGTGGATTAGTGTCGTGCCAAAGGACGTTTAATTAATGTGATGAGAAAGAACAAATAAAAAGTTAGGAAACCATACCCACCAGTCCACAAAATTACCTACAAACAACAATTCTGTATCCAATAAATACAATCACCAGGATTTTGAGTGCTAGATATTTGCATATATGCTTCTTGGCATAAATAAATGGCATCCATGAAATGGCATCCATGAAAGTAACATGAAAGTAACATGCAAAGTCCTTAACAACTGTATAATGTAAGCATTCTTACACCATGGCCACACACAAAGGTCTTACAAAATATTAATACTTTAAAAAACCAGAAACTTTTGTAAATTTTCACGAATTGCCTAGATTGCTGGAAGTGTCATGCAAGCTGCAAGAAGAATGACCGACAAAAAAATTCAGCGATTGACGCATATTCCTTGTCCTGAATAACAATGCGCAAATGTTTCACGCCGGTTCACGAGTGATTGATGCCGTGAATTCGCCTGGATAGCCGAAATTCGTTGGCATCATTCACTCGTGAACCGGCGTGGCATGAAAATGAAAATGTTCCACGCCACAAAAGTTTCTGCAATCGACACATCTTCATTGCCCTGAATAACACTGCGCAAATGTTTAACGCCGGTTCACGAGTGAATAATAATGCCCCTGAATTTGTCTGGATAGCCAAAATTCATTGGCATCATTCACTCGTGGACCGGCGTGGCATGAAAAAAAAAATGTTCCATGCCACAAAAGTTTCTGGTTTTGTTTCGCGACAAACTGAGCTAGTTTTGCACGTTTCTCAATGACACTCCATGTCTTGGACGTAATCGGGAATGCTGCTGTTGCTATCGGTGTTGTTTGGCCCGGCGGCGTAGTCCCCGGCCTTCATCATGTGGTCTTTGGCGCTGTTCGATAACGACGTCGACTGTTCCTGCTGGATGTTGGGGGCCGTGGGGGCGATGTTCTCGGAGTCGACGAGGGGTGGGTCGTCCCAGTCTATCGTGAAGCGGGTCACGCGGGGCTTGGAGTGGAGGATGTTTCTCATGACCTGAAAATGAAGTGAAGTGAAGTGAGCAAATTCAATTGAATATTCTAGCACATTCTTTTTCTCTGTGACGACTAAAATCACTAAATGCACTTTTTTTGCTAGATACAAAACGCTGGTCTAATTATCTGCCAATGCTTTATAGTCCTAATCAGTACGTGTAAATGATACTTTTCTGTTCACGGGACCTACTTTTGGATTTGGTGATGTACAAGTGTTTTCTCAAAATGATATTTAAAGCCAGTCTGCACTAGTTTGGCTTAGACCTCCCTGCAAGGTAACTCACAGGAGGTTATCTCATCAAATCAGCTCTCAATTAACATAAGAAAAAGGGGGATCATGGGGGACCAACATGCACCGATTAGGCATTGTTTGCTATATAGAGGGCGCAAGTAGCTGTAAGTAGTGCAGTGGGGCTTTAAGTATTTGTTATGATTTTTTTACCAGAGCTCCTTTTTAACTTACCACAGCTAAATCACCCACTACTCCTGTATACTATTTACGTTGGTCCTAATAATAAGACCTTTGTTTCAATCAACAAGTCACAACTTCATGGTAGTTCACACTTACTTTTTTGGAGAGATTACGCTTTTTTGGGGTCTGTACTGGGATGCATGTCATTTTATGGAATTTTATTTTGGGTGCCAATCATGTGTATCGGGTGCCTGTTAGAATCAAGCACTGTCCGTTTTCAATTTGGTCCTAAACTGATATCTCACCTTAAAGGGATAGTTGAGTTCTGTTTTCAGACAGCAATTGCGTTCAAAGTGCATGGTTATTGCTCTTATTCTTATCTTTGACATTTAAAGTGCCCTTTTAGAACTTAACATTGTTATAAAGGTAATTTTAGACCCCAAAACGTGTGAAATTAAGCCAATATGATCATACCAATTCAGCTCTACTTTAAAAAAAACACGGTGACCGTTAATTATTTAATTAAAAATAACAATACATGAGCCGGCTAATTGTGGGTAATATAAGCAACACGAAAATGCCAACAAAAAAGCCAACATCGGCATTGGCTAAAATACGACGTAAAAGGCGTTATTTCGTTTTTTTCAATTTTTTTTCAATTTTTTTAAAAATATCTAATACTTGTGGTGGTACACAAGTATTAGAAATCGTTATATTTCAGCTGTCTCTGAACCGATTTTGATCAAACAAAGATGATTTTGTCATTTAAATATTATGTTCTTTCAAATTTGACACTCAGTTTTTCATTATCTCACAAAAAAATATTTTGTGTAGCGCCCTCTGCAATAGAACTCAACTATCCTTTTAAATTGATGAAAATAAGATGTAGAATATGTGTGTGATCTGTTGATCTTAGCCTCAATCAAGTGATTGGGATCGATTGATTCGTTGTATTGTTATTGTTATTTGTTATTGTTCGAAATTTTGTACTTTGACTTTGAATTTGTATATTTTTTAACGCAGAAATAAAATCAATCAAACAAACAAACAAACAAACAACAAAAAAGAGAAGTAAACTTTCTCTTTGTTTTTTACGCTGCCAGAGAGTTCCAGTTAGTATTTTACCTCACTGCCAAGAGAGCATAAATGCTTGTTAGTAAGCAACCATAGGACCGACAGCTTTAGGTCCTCTCTGAGAGACCTGGTAATGAGGATTAATGCCTTACCAAAGGGCACTAGCGCATCGCCTTCGTTTCGAACCCGGGTAGCCGGATTACAAGACCACTGCTCTACCAACTGAGCTATCGCTGTTAAAAGCAATAAGTTGCTGGAGAAATATCTGATTGATATCATTTTTTCATATTCAATTTTGCTTTACGGAACTTGTTGGCATCTATCACACATTATCATGCACCTATGGAAATGATCATACAGGCCTAAAGCTATTTTTTCTGACGGGAAGAGTAAAAAGCAATAAGTTACTACTGGAGAAATATCTGATTGATATCAATTTTTTAATATTCAATTTTGCTTTATGGAACTTGTTGGCATCTATCACGTATTATCATGATGCATGTATGGAAATGATCATACAAGCCTAAATCTGTTTTTTCTTCTTCCTGGAAGAGTAAAATAACAAACCTTATAAAACTGAGGGACGGTAGGTTGCTTCTCCAGGTTACCTTTCGCACATTATCATGATGCATGTATGTATGGAAATGATCAGCCTAAAGCTGTTTTTTTCCTGGCAGAGTAAAAATAACAAACCTTATCAAACTGAGGGACGGTAGGTTGCTTCTCCAAGATACCTATCGCACATTATCATGATGCATGTATGTATGGAAATGATCATACAAGCCTAAAGCTGTTTTTTTTTCTGGAAGAGTAAAAACTAAAAACCTTATCAAACTGAGGGACGATAGGTTGCTTCTCCAAGTTACCTATTGCTCATTATCATGATGCATGTATGTATGGAAATGATCAAACACGCCTAAATTTTTTTTTCTTTCTGGAAGAGTAAAAAATAACAAACCTTATCAAACTGAGGGACGGTAGGTTGCTTCTCCGATTCGTTGCATTCAATGAGCTCCGGGTCAGAGTACTCGTTGTTGACGTAGTAACCCACTCGGATGAACTCCTGACTTCTGTAAGAACATGTGATGAGGACGACTGTCACCCCCAAGATGTCCCCCTGGGGAATCAGGGCGGGTTTGGGTGGCTCAGCCTGCAAGATAAAATGAGGGAGCAGTGGAATAGACCGGTTTACTAACATATTCAAATTTTATGCATACTTTTAAAAAAAGTCTGCTTGACTATGTACATGTACAGCATTCCCCTGGCCAGACACCCTCTTCTCCCGAAAAGCAGATTTCATTAATCAATTTGTACAAAACATTACAGAACAAAAATCACTTTATTCACATAACATTTGTTATTGAAAATTTACGTTAAAGCAGAAATTCCTTACAATTACCGGTAGATCTTTAAAAAAAAAAAAAAAAAATTACCAGAGCCCTTCTTTATTTCTTCAATATAGATCTAGGGGTCTAGAGCTTTTGGTTTTCATAATGAATTTACACATCAGTCCGCAGTATTATTTTATTCTTATTATCATGAGTTATACTAGATTATACAACTCACTCCCAGATCCTAATCAAATGATTGGTCATGCGCGGTCACGTGTGATTCATTTACTGAGCCTATTGCACTCGTTTTCATGAAAAGGAGTGCAATATTTTCCAGTACTATTGAACTCATTTTCAGAGCGCGCAGTAGTGCGCGTAGAGGTTAGAGCGCTTAATACTGCGTGTGCATGGGCTTATTCTTGCGCAGCACTATGCGTAAATGGGTTCAGAGGTAAGTGCGCTTGCTATATCTATACTTATGTGTGCGCACTAAATTGAGACTTATTAAAACTTGAGATTACTTGGTCAGCCATATACTGTCACGAAACAATCTTGAACTAATTCTTTTTACATCAAATAACAAGGATCCAGGAGTTTCGTCGTATAAAACAAATGATGCATGTTTTCATTCGTTTATTATACGATCTATCCGCCCTCGTTGATGCTGTGTGTATCTATCGCACTCAGCCTAACGGCTTCGTGCGATAGATACACACAGCCTCAACTCGAGTGCGGATAGATCGTATAATGAACTCATGCGCATGCATCATTTGTATACTATTTATTAAGCAGCTGCCTTACATTATCCACCAATTCAAATCTGATTTATAAAAAACAGAATTTTCTGAGGGCACTTCTGATATCAATTTTTGTGTGCAGACATATTTACAAAATTAAATTGACTAAATCTGATAGCATGACTTCAAAAACATCTGGCTTAAAACTAAAAGAACCAACCTGAAAGACGAACATGTGTCTGCCCTGTGAGACTGGGCCTACCAGAACAGAGTCCAGCGTCTGGTCATAATCCTCTGTCTCTGCAGAGCCAACATAGATGATCTTCCATTCAAGATCTATGATTTGAAAAATAAGAAAGACCGAGAGAGATGGAGAAATAAGAAAGAGCAAGAGAGATGGAGAAAGAAGGAAGAGAGAGAGGTAGAAACATTTTAAGATAACAATATCAAAACTAGACCTAAAGCGTCAGTCTCTGATAATATGGACGGTTGTTCCGCTGAGAATACATCTGGCTCCAGCTCCACTGACTGCCTCTATTATATACAGAGACACTGATTGGTTTGATAGTCTATAAAGGAAAGGATATTTCATTATCAAAAATATTTCCTTCAAGTCTAGTTTCATAATTGCGGGCAACACATCTAGTTCTAGACTAGATCTAGATTTTGTTTTCTAGATCTTAACTTCATCCAAATTCTCAACAAGACTCACACCATTTAAATTGGCAGATTTTAAAGCTTTTCCTGTATTTTTTTTAAACAAAACTTTATTTAAAAACTGTTTTGATGAGCTATGGCCGGGCCTAATTTTTTTAAGTAAAGTAGAGATCTATGGGTGGGTAATACTTTACAAGAAGACATCGTTTTTTTAAGGAGCCCGAGAAGACAGTTGTTTAATAAACAAATGACAAACCAAATGCAAATTTATAATCTAGACTAGTCTAGTCTAGAGATTTTTTAATTTTAGAGTCTCACTCTATCACTTATCAGCTAGCTCAGCCAGGGGCGTACGCAGGAATTTTTCAAGGGGGGGGGGTTTTGCTCCCGAAAATTTGAAAATCGCGGCGGCCGAAAAGTCGCTCAGTGGGGGGGGGGGGGGGGGGGGGGTAAGCGGACACTTTTTTTCTTTTTTGTTCGGTCCCCAAAAAAATCGCAACGACTCAGCCGACCGCTGAATAAGCGGGGGGGGGGGGGGGGGGGGGGGGGGTAAGAGGACACTTTTTTTTTTTTTTTGGGTCTCGAAATTTGAAAATTTGACATTTTGCTCCGTTGGGGGGGGGGGGGGGGGTAAGGTCCCTTGTTTTAGGTCATCCATGGGATTTTTTTATTTTTTTTTTAATAATAAAAAAAAAAAAAAAAAAATCCAAAGGGGGGGTTTTGGGGGGGTTTATACACATAAAAATACCAAAGGGGGGGGGGGGGGGTTAACCCCCAAACCCCCCCCCCCCCCCCCCCTGCGTACGCGCCTGAGCTCAGCTCATTCATGCATCATTGAGTTAACATTGATTGAATCACTGAGCTCAGCTCAGCTCAAGTCGGTGATTCAAACTCAATGATCAGATGATGCATGAATTTTTAGTCCTGAATATTTCTAAAAAAACATGAGTAAATATTTAGCTGCAGACCTGCAGTTGCAAGTTGATAGGACTTATGTCATGATGTGCATGATGCACTAGGTCGTTAGGAGTAAGGAGTGATTAGACCGACTAGACTCACCTTCCGACAAATTTTCTGCACATTCAAATGTGATCTCAAATTGAAAAGGGTTCAGAAAGTTCGCAGGATTGTCCAAAACTGTGACATTTGTAACTTGGACTTTCGCCATATCAATCTATAAACGACCCCCCTATGTCTTAAATGTCGTCAAAGCAAGAATCATTCGCAGTAATATAGAGGAAACAATTGTCAAAGTCAAAGTATTTGTCTATCTTCAGATCTTTCCATCAGTGCTTCACTTCAGCGGGCGTTCAGTGTGCAAGCCGGCAGAACGTCAGGCGTCGCACTGAATTAATATCCGGCCTCCTCGAAAATATGCGATAAATTATATCTGAAGGATATCGAGTCTTTAGGGATTAGCTCACAAAGTTTGTAACGAAAACTTCTTCACATGTCCACTGACAATGTATGATCACATACAAGTTAGTAAGATTCCTCTTTCTGGTTCGGAAGATAATATTTTACCGAGAATTTCGCTTCGGGTGGTGAGTCTCTTGAATTTTCCCTAAATGGCGCAAAATAATGACTGCCGTTTTGATACATGAAAGGAAAAATCAAATCAGATATTTTTTTTAAATTATTAAATATTTCTTATTAGGTTTTGTCGTTTCAAATAAAATAAAATAAATATCGTATATATTTTAACATAATAAATTAACTAAACAACTCACATTTATTGGTATTATATCCCCCCAAAAAAACTAACCTGGTACAAACAATGCACAGCTGGAAGGTAGCGCGCGCGCGCGCCCATGACATGACCAGGCTGGGTGCAGTGTACGAATCATGGTCCATGTATTATTAAATACAAGTTATAGACCTACTGCAATATCACTGCTTGCGCCGAATCACATCCAAGCGATTTAAGCGATAAGAGCAACTTTTTATTTTATTTGTCCAACTAGTATAAGCTCGTTCGCGTTTAGCTTCAATATTTATGTTTTTTTAATTATTAAAGGTCTTTCCAGTATTTCATGAACTAGATTGAGCATAAAACCCCACCAGGTTTGGGTTTTTTCCCTCGTTATATGTAATTTTTGCACCGTAACATGCAACCCCACAAATGTTCAATCTTAAATGATTATTATTTATTTCAGAACATCACAGTGACCACACCATAGAGCTATATACTACTAACAATATATCTCTATGGACCCCCGGTATGGACCACACCCTACTGCAAGTAAACGACAGTGTCTTGGACTATAATATCAAGACTGAGAGAAACAAATATTGAAACCATCCCTGATAATGTATATCTACATTTTCATGAAAATGTAGGGGTATTTACCAAAATAATGTCTCAACAATAATATACTTTCGTTTTGAGGTTTTTTCTTTGTAGGTGCATATCCTTTATGTCCAGAAAGTGCCCTTTTTTGTTGTTGCACCCGCTCCCACTTTCAAGCCCGCTTTCAAAATCCTCCGCGCCTCTGGTAAACGCCATTACTAAAGAACTTTTTTTTCCAAAATGTAGTAATCGTCCACCCTCCACCACCTCCAGTCAAAACTCTTCTTCGGAGTATTTAGGAGGAAAAGAATCCAAGATCCAAGAATGGTATCGAATTCCCTTAACACACTGCTAATCATATGGGTCGTTAATTAGTAGAATACTAAATTTAGTGGTCACACAAGTCAATTGTACTTATAGAGATAGGCCTACTCGATTGGCTGATTTGTTTGTTTAACTTTGAAAAAGTAGGCCTACTTATTTAATGAAAATGGCAGCAGATATAGGAAGGCATAATAGGTAAAATATTGTAGTGGTCACCCGCAAGGTCAGATCGATCCAAGGCAATGGGCGGTAAATCGCAAAATCTCGTGCCTGTATAGCTGGCAAGCCTGGCATATACATTTTAAAAACATATTTATATACATTTGTTCATTTAATAATTCATTCATTTACTTATTAATTTATTAATTTATTTATCAACCTATATAACTATTATGTTCATGTATAGTTTATTAATTTATCTAATTTAAAGATATTTCTTAATTATGTATCCCCCCATACTTCTGATGAAAATGTGACATAACTGTTCATGCCGCTTTGAGTATGCCGCGTGTGTGTTTGTTTTTGCCGTTTTTCCACTTGCTTCTCCGTCATTGGAGCGGCGATGGGTCAGTGGTAGACAGTGGCGGATCCAGCCGGTGCATGGCGAAGGGCCCAATTCGTGAGAAAAATTTAGCGGCGACTTGATATATTTTTTGTTGAGGCCGCCATCCCGTATAGTCAAGCTTCGCTCATGAATTGCGGTCTCCTACACTTTTTTTCAACTGATAGTTTGGATAATACTTTAAATTTATAATAGTATGTTATACAAATATTAAGTTTTGTTATGTACATAATTATGTGTTGTTGTTTTTTTAATTAAAAAAAGTTTATACATTTTATATATGTTCTTTGTTATTCTGTTGTCATATTTGGAAGAATGCAGAAATAAAATAAAATAAAATAAATAAGAGGGGGGGGGGGTAGTGAGTACTATTTTTTTTTTTTTTTTTTTTTTTTTGGGGGGGGGGGGGTGTTTTTTGTTTTACTCAACACCGTTTTGTTGATGATCAACCCATAGACGTACGAAAGACTTCATGCATGGCTGATTGTCAACATCGATAATTCTCGGTTTCGTTTTTTCTGGGACGCACTGTATTCGTAAACACATCAGCGTACCACTGATATATATACGATAAAGATTTTTTTCCGTACAGATAAGAAGAACGACCACGCCCTACTTCTAGCTCGCTATATTACGTACAGTATACCTCTGCATTGCACTGTTTTGTCTGCACATTTGCACTTTCTACTTCTAGCTCATGACTAACATTGATCTCATTGTTATCTTAGTCTAACTAAGATTAGAAATCAGCAATAATTGATTAATCTATGTTTAACAGCTCCGTACATCCTGGATGATACATCGACTCGACCGAGGTGAGAAATATTCTTTTTCTGACTTGTCGAATGCCAGTTTGAGTTATCACTTTTTATTATGTACGGATTTACGCCCAGCTGTGAGCTAAACTAACGTGATGCCGACACTTAGGTATTTAATTACGGTCAGATGAGCATCCAGGGGAACGCCTTAGGGCCTTTGGTTGGGTCCAGGGGGCAGAGCCCCCAGAAGCTCGGGGGTTTTAGGTATTTAATTACGGTCAGATGAGCATAATTTTGATACCTCATTTTGTGACGTACATTGGCAGGTCACTTATTTTTCTCTCTCTCTTTCTTTCTTTTTCTCTGTAACATACTTTTTCAAAAAGTTATGGGGGCTCGAGCCCAGCCGTTTTGCAGACCATGACATAAAGCCTTCTAAATAAGCATATTTTTTGCCCGACTGTAAATTTGGGAATTTCTAATTTATGTCAACAAACGCATAAAAAGGTTTGACTTACCGTCCGGAAAAAAAATACCGGAAAATCATGTCATTTCAGCAACATTTGTAAATCATCACTGGCATCGAATAAGAAATACCCCGCCCCCCCCCCCCCCCTCCCGCTCAGTACGCCAGCGTTCAGGGGCTCATGTCTTCTCACCCCTATAACAAAAAAAACACACGCTTTCCCATTCTTTCACGACATGCGCGTATCGCTATCATGAAAAAACCTCCATTGATAAATGTTGGTGGCATGCCTAATGTTTAGGAAATTTAATTTCTGTTAACTTCTTTGAATCGAATTTAATATGTGATTTAATTCAGGTTTTTATTATTGTTCTGTTCTTTGGGCTTTAAAACCATCTTTACTCCTTTACTGTTTTTTTTTTGGAGGGGGGCGGGGCGTTTTTTTTTTTTTTTTTTTTTTTTTGGGGGGGGGGACATTTTTGTATTGGAGGGGGGGGGGGGGCAACTGCCCCCTGCCCCCCCCCCCCCAATTCTGGCGCCTTTGCTCATGCGTGAAATATGCATCATATGAGTTGCGTCAAATGAAAGGTGAGGATAAGCTTTACAAATTATTATGTGTCATTTATTAATTATAATTGTGATTAAGTTATGATAAAACATCGATAATTCTCGGTTTCGTTTTTTTCTGGGACGCACTGTATATATATTCGTAAACACATCAGCGTACCACTGATATACGATAAAGATTTTTTCCGTAGAGATATAAGAAGAACGACCACGCCATTTACTCTGGAGACTCTGGAGATCACCAGAGTTGCCTAGGCCAATGATGGCCGAGAAGATTGCGCAATGTACCGCGCCGGTCTGGCAGGAAGGGTTTTCATGGACCAGTAGATCTGAGATTATATTATCCAAAAAAAAGAGAAGAGTATGAATTTACAAATAGTACCCCAAAAATAGAAGAAAAAAAAAAGAAATAAAGTGAAAGGCGTAAATATTTTTAAAAAGAATGAAACGCCGATAATACCAAACAACAACAACAACAACATGGACCACGCCCTACTTGTCGCTAAATTACGTACAGTAACAATACCAGTATACCTCTAGCTCTGCATTGCACTGTTTTGTCTGCACATTTGCACTTTCTACTTCTAGCTCAAAATCACTCACATGACTAACATTGATCTCATTGTTATCTTAGTCTAACTAAGATTAGAAATCAGCAATAATTGATTAATCTATGTTTAACAGTAATTTCTCCGTACATCCTGGATGATACATCGACTCGAACGAGGTGAGAAATATTCTTTTTCTGACTTGTCGAATGCCAGTTTGAGTTATCACTTTTTATTATGTACGGATTTACGCCCAGCTGTGAGCTAAACTAACGTGATGCCGACACTGAGTTGTGTCGGGTTTTCAGTGTGACATGCTCATAATGTGGCATGGCCATGGAGGCATGTACAGTACTCTACTTCACTTGGCAGTTTACGAAATAGATCTATGAAAAATATCACAAGCCTTACTTGACATGTACTCGCCATGTGTGGAGAGCCATGTAAACGAAAACAAAGCACAAAAGTCACAAATGTGATTGTACAAAACTGCAACTAGAATCTATGAATGAGTAGTCTATGCAGCTTCCTTGGCTTGCTGCCTTTGGCGTTTGCTGGAGGAGTCTTTTTTCATTTGTTCGTGCAACACAGTTTGATTTGAAATAGGTCAATATTTAAACCCAAAATGAGATTAACTGATCATTTATTACAACTTGCAGAAGTGATATTTTGCATTTAATAATAATATATAGATCTACATGTATAGCTTCAAAAATGCTCCTGATGATAATCTACTGACATGCGGGGGTGTTTCCATTTACTGTACCACTTCTTTCTGACCTACCTGACACACTTAATCTGACACACTTTTTTCCTATTCATTTTCTACACAGAGGCATTTTCAAGAGCCATGATCTGTGATTGGCTTTTTTGCTAGTAAATATTCATGATTATGCAAATTATTAAGATCGCGCGCACAGTTCATATCCTTTGTTTTGGTCTTGCGAAAAATACGATCAACTTTTCAAAAAGTTCCTGAAAATGACACTTTGAGCGAGAAAATGTTATAATGAGTCAGCTTTGTAATTTCTGAGGTATGCATGTTGATTCGGTAATATTTAAATGTTATGAAACGGACGTATATTTGTTCTCAGGACCATGTTTTGAGGGGGTAACGGGGTTTATTTTTCGCCCAATGAAGGTGATCGCAGCCATTATGTTACTGCACGACTGCTAGCCACGGCTGTGGGGCCGCAGCCGCCCCGCCGGTCAGCTGATCGACCTGCTGGGGCCTAATCATGCAACATGACTTTGTCTGCATAGGATTTGTTTGTAGCATCAGAATTATAAGTTCAGACGTTGGTCTAGGCCTACATTACCATGTGCAGAAACACTGTACAACTTTTACTAATGTAGGCCTAGACCTACGGCTGAACTTCTAATTCTGATGCTATAAACAAGTCTAGCTATGCAGACACATGTTGCATGATTAGGCCCCAGCAGGTCGATCAGCTGACCGGCGGGGCGGCTGCGGCCCCACAGCCGTGGCTAGCAGTCGTGTAGTAACATAATGGCTGCGATCACCTTCATTGGGCGAAAAATCAACCCCGTTACCCCCTCAAAACATGGTCCTGAGAACAAATATACGTCCGTTTCATAACATTTAAATATTACCGAATCAACATGCATACCTCAGAAATTACAAAGCTGACTCATTATAACATTTTCTCGCTCAACGTGTCATTTTCAGGAACTTTTTGAAAAGTTGATCGTATTTTTCGCAAGACCAAAACAAAGGATATGAACTGTGCGTGCAATCGTAATAATTTGCATAATCA
>JAVYIG010015799.1:0-34203 GCA_035222895.1 Strongylocentrotus droebachiensis | reverse complement strand
CATTTTGTTTTTTTCTTGCCTCTGTAGTTGTCGATCTGTTCGCCATGGTCGAGATAAACTCATCACTTCCCGACCCACAATCACACAAGGCCAGACTACGAATCTTCGGTGACGACATTATTCGTTCTGCCCCCTTCCGCAGAATAGCTCTTCCTTTGGGCAACGCATTTAGGGTGAAGATGTCCTGTATGGAAAAGAGTTTGAAGAAAATGGCTCTATCAATTGCAACAAGAATTATCACGAGTATTAACGGGAGAAGCAGTAGGTTTAGCACCGAGCGTATAATAATAATAATAATAATTACATTTATAGGGAGCTTTATACAGGCGTTTCTAAGCGCAATACATAGACACAAATCAACAAAGTGCCTCTCCTGCGACGAGACTGCTGCAACAAGGAAATGCCTGTACTTCAATTAAAGCTTGCCTCTCCGACATCCATGATATTGAAAGGGCATTCACCATCACCTATTCAGCATTCTACATCTAACTTTCCTGGCACCCACGGGCCCATTTTCCCCCAAGAATAATGAGCTTCAACGTTGTTCTCTATAATTTTAAGTGCTTTCTCCCCTCGAAATGGGAAACTGTACTCGATAAAAGAGGGAATATCAACATAAAAAGCCACTCTCTCATTTCCCTGATTGTATGATGTCTTTGAAATCTTTCTTGGCACATTAAAAATCACCTTTTTGCCCCCCCCCCGCCTCCCACTCCCTCCCCCATCATCATGTAAAAGGCCTCTCCATTTTATTTGTCCGCATTTTAAAACTTCAATCGTTTCAAGAGAAAAGACAGTAAGTACAAATGGATACGTAAATAGAACCATACTAGTTTGGGAATGTCTTAGTTATTCTTTATAATTATGGTCTGGTGATAGGACATCAATAAATATGCAACCAATGATCTGGTCTTAAAAGTCTATCTGCACCAGTTTGGCCAGATTAAACCTCCCTGCATGGTCACTGACAGGTGGTTATCTCATCAAATCAGCTCTCGATTAACATAAGAAAAAGGGGACCATGGGGACTATGTCACCGATTAGGCATAGTTTGCTATATAGAGGGCGCCAGTAGCTATAAGTAGTGCAGTGGGGTTTTTAATTAAACTCAAAGAAATACACGTACCAGGGTTTCCACGGTGTCCAGTGAATGAATATGAGCAGCAAAGGATCGCTCCTTCGGGACACGAAGTGAGTTGTTTTTGACGGCAGCTCTAGTGATCGGAGAAGTGATCTCCTTGTCCTGACACTCGAAGGCCACACGGAAGATGAAGTCCGTGTCATCCACTGTCTCACTCAGGACTCTAATCGTTGTCGCACCGACCTCTCTTCCCCTCGACACAGTGAAGTACCAGAGATACTCGAACCGATCTGGATGCTCCTCTTCATCTCCAAGTAGCTCGTGTCGTAGCCTCCTTTCAAACTCGTCAGGGTCATCACGGTGGAGGGACGCCAGGTGGAGGGCTGCCAGGTAATCTTGGAACATCATATGGGGGAACCGACATTCCACTTGGTAGCGTTTTCCATCCTGCATTCGGAGGTGAACAGGTGCGACTCGCTTCTCCCTTGTCAGTATTCCCATTTCACACGCGGTTGAGACAGACGCTCCGCAGTCAGACAACACCTCTTCCTTGAAGACAAGCTGTTTCTTCAAGACACCCTGGTAGGCTATACCTCCAACCTCTTTGAAGCACCTGGCAACCTCCTGTCTGCATTCCTGGTACCTCTCTTCCGACGTATCCCCATCCTTTGAAGCGTAATGGTCCTTGAGAGTCTGGGCCATCAGATCCAAAAGTTGGGAGACAGTCTGCAGCTTCATGACGTTGTCCCGTCTCTCTTTGTATCTCCACATGTGACACAACATTGCTAGGTAGATCGGGAATGATGCCATGAAGGTTGAGAATACGCCCTCATCGCTTCTGTCATCCTCGAGGAACTCCACCAAGCTGTCCGCAGATTCTTCCTCATCGATGAAAAACTTTCTCACATAGTCTATTGTTTTGCTCTGATCGAAACCTTCAATGGTTACATAAGTGAACAGTTTCCGTAGTTTCTCGTCGCCGAGGATCTGGTCTGCACGCCATGGTCGTGTTGTTATGACAACCACAGTTCTCTTGTACTTCTCACCTCTCATGATCTGAACGAATTCATTTTGTGAGTCCCTCTCCCGGATGTCAACTCCGAGTTCATCAAGACCATCAAGGAGAAGCAGTGCTCGACTCTGATTTCTTTTGACATGTTCCCCTATGCGAGCTCCATACTCGATTTCATCTGAGAGGTTGTCTTGAACGACTTCCCCGAAGGTCCTGTCTCTCGCAGCCTCCGTAAGTGGAATGCGGAACAGAAGTCGGATGTTCTTCAAGTCGTTCCCTTCTCTCCAGTCATGCGCTAGTTTCGCAAGGAACGTTGTCTTCCCAACACCCGCTTCTCCAATCACCAGAATTCTATAGGGAGGTTTTCCAGGAGTGACAAGTCCTCGAAATTCGTCATCAGGCAGAGGTTTCTTAAACATCTTACCGTAATGCGTTTTAGGAGTTCGTCGGAGACCTATCACCTTACCTCGAGCATTCCTTCTCCTGTTATAATCCTCTTCTTCTTCTTTGAGCAGGCAAAGGTTCGTGTAGATGGAATCAAAAGGAACTTGTGACTGTGGATCTAAGGGATCTGTCTTCAATTCGCCGATGTCTTCATGGTAGTGTTGCATCAGATCTTGTCTACACTCCTGCTCTTCTTCAACGGTCAGTACGTCTTTGCTTGGTTGAGAAGATGACGGCACCTGCGGGATGGTCGGCCCTAAGGGGATAACAAAAATCAAAGAAACGGTTTTCAAATTTCGATCTTGATGATCAAACAAGCGATTGGCTTGTAAAGGTCATGGGGTTCTTGACCGATCTAAAGGTTTATAATTACGATTGCAGCATGAGCTCAATCAATGATTTTGCTTGGGATCCGAGGCACAGTTACCCACTACCTTTAAGGCACACATGAACAAGCAATACATGCATATTTATATTTCATTCATTTCCATCACAAACAAGGAGAGTCCTATAAAATATAAATGTTCGAATACACAGTCATGACCATTTGGAAACAACGGTTTTTTCCTTTAGAATTTCAATTTTTATTAAGAATGCAGTTTCATCAAAGAGAACAATCTGTTACACTGTGTGGTATTCATTCAATAATATTCTGAATTTAGTGCTTCATCCTTGTTCATACAAACCTAATCACAATCACAATCCAATCGACTGACAATGCTATATGAGTAATGCTTCACTTTAATAGTCCACTAATATCAATATCAAGTCTTATACCTTACCGAATAACAAGGCAATATCTTTATCTCTTTACCTATTTCTGAAGGCAGAGCGTCTGCCAATGGTGACATAGTGAAGTGTGAGCCAGGGGGATAGTGATGATGATTGTGGTGTTGGTGGTGGGAGGAGGAGGCATGACCCAGAGTATCAGCAGATGATGACGATCCTGTATATGATAAACAGTAATATTCACTAAATTAATTTGGTACTTTTATATCATGGTCACGAAAGCTCTAAAATAGTTAACCAATTTGTCTTGTCATTAAAAAAAAGAAAGAAAAGAGAAAATGCGTGAAGGGTTTAAGAAATGGTCAAAGTTTAGTAATAATTTGGTAAATTCGAGTTTATTTTCAATAACAATAACAGGTAATTTAATTTTACCTCGGCACAGATTATTCTAACATTATACGTGGTATATATCATCATGAAATAGAGGAATAGTTTCAAATGAATTACATGAATATTTGAGGACCAATTAAATTTCTTTCAAAATTCAATAGATTGGCAGCACTCAACATCATATTTAAAATGTCTCAATAATCATGATAATACACTTTAAAATATTAGGTAAAATTTTGTCACGAAGGTAGTAAATGTGTCCGACCAACTTAGGAAGTAGTTTTCCTATTTTTAAGTAATCTTTCTTTATTTTGACCTTAATTTGACAATAAATTACTCAAGTTGGGTACCATGCCCAAAGTTTGTTGGATAGATATTAGTTACCCTCGTGCTGGCTTTTTATTGAAGGTAAAGACCAGTTTTTCCTCTTAAAAAATGAAATAGAAGCTCTGCATGTGAAAGCATATGTTTTGACTAATACGTGATGATACATATTGTGTCGGGAAACCGCCTACTAATTGATATATTTGGTAAATTATCATGTTGATCCGGTCTGGATAGATATCGCGAATGCACTTCAACATTTACCATTTGGGCATATATTTTGCACCCAAAACCCTTGAACCTCAATTTTACCACTACCGGTCTTTATCTTTAAACTCTACCTGTGTCCGTGGAATAATCGCACCTTGATGACTTTGGTAATGATGTGAGAATATCATCTAAATCCTTCCTCGTCCTCTCTTTCTTTATATTCCAATCGTACAGCATCTTGATAACACCTTCTGGACTAGGAAGATTCTGTTTGTTGTGAATCATGTACCTCTCTATGGCAGTCCAGTTGAATCCCAGTTTGAACCCCAGATCGGGTAGTTGGGACGGGGATATTTGTTTGGCAAGTCGCGCACATCTTACCATTTTTATCTAAACATTCATTTTCACCTGAATTATCTAAATTCACATGCAAGCTCTTCGGATTTGCAATAATACGGAATAACTCTATCCTAATTGTTGGAAGTGGGGAAATACATTATTTTGTTCTAAAGGAAAACATAACCACCAGTTGATTACGGTGATACATATTACCAACGACTGTAGGGGGCAGATCCAGGTTTTTTAAATTATTTTTTAGGAAAGGCACAATTCCGAGAGAAAAAAATTACCCAACAATATAAGAGTGGGCATTTTTCACCGTGACTGACTAAAGGTATATGTTCCAAACAGGCGGGGAGCACGGGCGGGCTGTGTCGCAATATTTTATTAAAGGTATTACAAAGTTTTGGGAAATTTTGAAAAATGGGTGGATAGTGATTCTTTACAATTTTGATATATTTGGATGCACTTGTGGATGTATTAAACATCAGAAAGTTTAGCCCCTAAAACACTTCTGATTTCGAGAAAAATTGAATATAAAGATTTACCGGTGCTCCCGGTAAATTTTGATAAATTTCAAATAGCTCCTACGGCCGTACAAGGTTAGCTGCGACCATGAAAATCTCAGAGTATGTAGTTGTGGTATATAATTTCCGAACGGGAATAGCTAATGGGTCGATTTTAGTCAATAAACATCGTTTTATAGCTTAATTAATATCTTGACCTTGAGAGGGAGCTACTCAACATAAAGTGTTTATTATTTACAATTTTATAACTTAAGAGTCGATTTCGACCGCGACATATTGTAGGATCATATATGCTTCCAATATGTTCATTTGAACCAAATTCATGACCCCATACCAAAACTTTGTATTACCTTTAATGTTTATAAGGTGGGGAATAATGTCAAATCTATAGATTTTGGGGAGAGCTTATGCAAAGTTTCCACTCATGCTTTATTCCCTGTGATCAATAAACTAGCTTGAAAATATATTCATCGTTTTTATTCAAAATTCAAATTCAAAATTCTAAGTTTATTCAACACTCTTCATAAAAACATTTAAAACATACAAATACAAAATGGAGTTATAAAAAACACAAGAAACTAAGAAAGTGATAGTACCCTGTGCATAATAATTCAAACTTTTCTCCATCTTCTTCGCTTTTTTCTTCTTCTCCTTCTCCTCCTCCTACTTCTTCTTTTTCTTCTTCTTCTTCTCCTTCTTCTTCTTCTTCTTCTTCTCCTTCTCCTTCTCCTTCTCCTCCTCCTACTTCTTCTTCTTCTTCTTCTTCTTCTTCTTCTTCTTCTTCCAGTCTTCTTCTTCTTCTTCTTCTTCTTCTTCTTCTTCTTCTTCTTCTTCTTCTTCATTCTCCTCTAATTCCTCTTATTGCTGTTTTGTTGTTTTCGTACTATACAAAAACAATAAAAAAGAACACTTGAGCTGACGACGATCTTTCCGCGCGCGCGAGATCCGATTCCAACGGTAAATTTACGCGCGCACCGATGCTCATAGATCTGTAAAGCTAGTGTAATCCGGTGGCTATTTTCCACAGCAAAAACCACGGTTTTCTATAAACGACCGTGGGTGAATGCTGTTTTCTGGTGCCAAGAGATCCGGAAATGCAAAAATATGAGCGACTTGAGAAAATTGGAGAAGGTAAGCGTTATGATAGCTGAAAATAACTCGTATTTTAAAAGGTGTTTTTGTGTTGTAGTCCCATTCGTGGGTTCCAGTGTAGTTTTAGTGTTTATTTATTTGAGATGTTTTTGTTTTGAGCCAATTCGAATCATATACTAATCAACTGAATTACAATGAATCGAACGACAAAACCAGGATTCAATCCACATACTGAAAATCGTGTTCTTTCGTGCATATATTGTATAGATTTTAACTTGAAGTTGAGTGATGATGAGGTGAATTTCAATCAGACACATCAGATTTTTTTCTCCCGATTTCAAATGATTGAGCCTGCACTTGTTGTTGAGTTATAAATGAGATCGAGTTAAAAAAATGAAGTAGATCTAGGCCTACTTGCAACAGTTGCCAGGTATGTAAACGATCTTCATAAAGTTGCTTTGTACTCGGTAGGATTCCTCCTAAAGACGCCGTAAAGCCAGGTGTTTAAACTGGAGGTGTGTCGTCGTGTGCGGCCACAAGTTACGGTGCTGGTTTTAAGTTGATTTTTTGTATAGGGTCTAGGCCCTGTTGACCAAGGTATTACTATTAGGTCTGTTTGCAGTATTTCCTCATCCATGGGTGATCTTATGGTGTTGTAGTTTAAGCAACCATCCGCAAAGAGTGAGAGCGTATAAATTAGGCCTGAGTCATCACAGGTGTTGCCGAACCCGGGTTTGACTTGAAAATTTTGGGCGGGGGCCGGGTACCCGAAATTTTCACCACTGCACTGACACTAAAAATCGTGTGCATGCAGCGGCTGGAGTTAGACTAAGTTGCTGTTCTAATAATGTGACGGAAAGGACAGTTACTGCTTTCAAAACAATAAAATAATCAATTGAATTAAATTAAGATGCTTTAAAAAATAAATGGATATCGTTTCAGTTGACGGTAGGTGTTTTTATCGCTCTAAAATTGAGGCTGCAAGAAAGGAATGACGCTTCGTGGTACCGATCGAGTGCGTTCAGAAACGGAAGTGGAAATAGATCGATGACCCACTGAAGACAGAGCAAGAAAGTGCCACACAGAAGACTAAAATGTTGATCAGACTATTGCAATTAAATCGTAATACTAAAGGCATTAATTTAATTGTCAAAATATATCCACAATATAATGGTTTACCCTTGATAGTTTGATGAAGGAAAATAAATTAAAGCTCTTGAAATAACATCGAAGTGCCTTTCGTCCGTTCTAAAAATGCGTGTATAACGGCAAGCAGAAGTTACGAGTCAAGCTTGATATGCATGTTTACATCCCTGCACTGTCATCTATACTGTCATCCGACCTGATCGGAACAATAAGCATTGAACCAATTAAAAAAACATCACGTAAGACTTTGAGGGACTCCAATTCAACAAAATTACCGTAAAATAGTTATTTGCTTTGACAAATAATACTATAGATATTCATATCTTACATAAATAATGATATTTCATGAGCTACGTACTCGATATCGAGTTCAGCTAGCCATCATTTTGAAATGAGACGTAGTTGTCATGCAGTAGACTGTAGAGGGCAGTATGCAGCAGAGAGAGGAAAAAAGCGCAGGCTTGAGATCACATGATATTCACGTGCCTATTACATGATTTTTTTTCCCTCTCTGCGATGCGAGCTGCGCTGCATGCATGACAACTACGTCTCATTTCAAAATGATGGCTATAGCTGAACTCGATACCGAGTACGTAGCTCATGAAATATCATTATTTCTGTAAGATATTATGAATATCTATAGTATTATTTGTCAAAGCAAATAACTATTTTATGTTAATTTTGTTAAATTGGATTCCCTCAAATGTTTTTTAATTGGTTCAATGCTTATTGTTCCGATCAGGTCGAATGACGGTGCAGGGATGTAAACATGCATATTAAGCTCGACTCGTAACTTCTGATTGCCGTTGTACACGCATTTTTAAAACGAACGAAAGGCACTTCGATGTTATTTCAAGAGCTTTAATTTATTTTCCTTCATCAAACTATCAAGGGTAAACCATTATTGTGGATATATTTTGACAATTAAATAAATGCCTTTAGTATTACGATTTAATTGTCTGATCAACATTTTAGTCTTCTGTGTGGCACTTTCTTGCTCTGTCTTCAGTGGGTCATCGATCTATTTCCACTTCCGTTTCTGAACGCACTCGATCGGTACCACGAAGCGTGATTCCTTTCTTGCAGCCTCAATTTTAGAGCGATAAAAACACCTACCGTCAACTGAAACAATATCCATTTATTTCTAAAGCATATTTATTTGATTATATTGAAATATAAGTTTGTGAATTGCATATTTTTAGTTCTATATTTCAAAATATCAGTGTGAAATTTAATTTTGAAAAACCCGAAAACCAAAAACCGGGTTTCAGCTCGACGGTCGGGGCCCGGGCGGGGACCCGTTTCGACTCAGGCCTAGTATAAATAGGAGGTCACTGGAGCCGAGGTCTAGATTTTTCTATGTTCCTAGTTTAATTTAGAGTCTATGTTGCAAAAATATCTTTTGTGAAAAACAATAAAATCAACCACTCAACTAGGCCACTTAGGCCTACATGACTTTGCGGTTTGCACAATATAAAAAGAGCAATAGACACATTCTCATTACAGAAAATGCAATGCCATTGTTGAAATCTTTCCAGCTCCATAGACTTTGAAAGTTTTTTTGTGTCTGTACTCAATGAGAGGTGGCAGAGATCTATTCACAAGATGGTCTCAGAAGTTAGATTATAATTATTTGCAGTAGACTCTAGACTGAAACAAAAGATGTGAAAACAAAGTTCACAGGAAATTTGGAGAAAGTAAGGAAAAATGAGGTTGAGATGCTATGGGGTCTCCCACAGAAGGAATGGAATAATTCAAGAGAGAAACGGATTTGAATCTTTTTCTTAAATCACGTAATTCAACAACATCAGAGAATATAGCTTTTTTAAGGGTAGGCTACTCATTTTTTAATTATTAACTATTACACTTTGACTTTGTAGTTTGGTACCCTGTAAGTGTAATTGAACTTGTACCCCTCAATTATCATAAATTGTCTTTCATGTCTTTTTGTACAGGAACATATGGAACTGTTTTTAAAGCGAAGAATCGTGAAACACAGGAGATAGTAGCCCTTAAGAGGGTGCGACTAGATGATGATGATGAGGTAGGTATAACAGCAATACGGAAGCAACAACAAGATACAAAAAATAATAAAGAAGCATCAATACTACTGGGTCAGGGTGGCATTATTCTAAAGAGAAACATTAAACAAATATTGACTGTTTAGAGCCCGGGCATCATTTTAGGAAGCCAACACAAGTACTGTACAAGATCACCAACATCTCTTTGAAATTCACGTTAATTTTTATATTTGTAATACAGGCATTTCTGTTTCTGTTTCGGTTGCGTCGGTATACTCAGGGTTAACTGTACTTCACCAATGTTTCAATGGGTTGTCCACAAATTTTATAATCCATTGTAGCAGCTCCTAGAAGCTATCCTGGGATGGTGATATGCTGTGTGTCAGTGTGAGATGCCAAGGTGAAGTAAATAAACGCATTTTCACATATGTACAATAAAACGTGAGTGTGCACCATGCAAGCAAACATGCCTCTGTGGTTATAGCATTTGGGAACCAACAGGAGGCTGCATTTCATGTACGACTGGTACTGTAATGCAGCCTCTTTGACTACAGATGGGTTGGTGATTCTGACAACGAAATGCCTTTCATACAGTAGGTTTACGGTTGCACCATGTGAGAGGGAGGGGGTAGGACTACACACACACTCAAGAAAGAAAGATTACCGACAGTCTTTTTCAGTACTCCCCAATTCCTCCCCCTCTCTCTGACATGGAGCAACCATAAACCTACTGTATATCTACATCACCAGGCAAGCCGATACTTATAAGCAGCATCTGAATTGCCTTTTCATCGGCCGGGTGTCAGAAGGGCGTTAGCGCGCGAGCGACTCGTAAAGTACTTTTTGAATTATACGCATCTAAAGATTTGTTTTATATTTAAACTGCTTTCCGTCCCGAAAATTGGTATAAAACATAAAAGACTTATAGAAATGTTGTAGTAGAACACGGCAACAATTTTTTTTTCGGAATTAAGTTTTATAAAGTTTGAGGCGATTTAGTGCTAACGCCCTTCTGCTTAAAGTTTCATTATTGACCTAACATTTGAGCTAACGCCCTTTTGCCAGCCAGGCAACGTTTTATGCTCAGTCTTTCTTTCATTTTCTCAGGGAGTACCAAGTTCTGCGCTGAGGGAGATCTGTCTCCTGAAGGAGCTGAAACATAAGAATATTGTCCAGCTGTATGATGTCCTTCACAGCGAGAAGAAACTGACCCTCGTCTTTGAGTACTGTGATCAGGACCTCAAGAAATATTTTGATACGTGCAATGGAGAGATTGACCCTGATACTGTGAAGGTATTGTTGTTGAGATGATGAAGATGGAATGGAATGGTGGTAGTGATGATGGTGGTGGTGGTGGTGGTATTGGTGGTGGTGGTTGTGGTGGTGGTGATGATGATGATGATGATGATGGTGATGGTGGTGGAGGTGGTGGTGGTGATGATGATGCTGATGATGCTGATGGTGGTGGTGGTGATGGTGCTGATGATGATGGTGATGATGGTAAAGATGATGATGTTTATGATGATGATGATGATGGTGATGATGATTTTGATGATGATGATGATGATGATGATGATGATGGAGAAGATGATGATGATGATAATGATGATAGTGGTGGTACTGATGATGGTCATCTTACAATAAAGATTTTGATGACATCTTTGAAAATGTTGTGTTAATGTTGGTGGGGATGATGATGAAGAAATAAATTAGTGATGACATGTTTACTCATTATGTAGGGTGAATGTAATAGTAGAGATGATGATAATTTTGATGAAAATGCGACTTTATAATAGTGGTGATAGATACAGGAGACATTGGAGTTGACGGTGTCAAGAAAAGTCATGATTGATGCTAAAGTGTTGGTGGTGTTGCAATCTTTTGCAACAATGATGAGGGCAGTGTAGGAGATGATGATGATGATTATGATAAAAATAACAATAATGATGATTGAATGGATAAAATTGCATTTATTCCTTAGCTCATGTTCTTGCTACTTTGTTGTGAGACAATGTATAGCCCATGAAGTTCCATAGTAATCTACCTCTTTATGTTATTCTTCCCAACAGTCATTCATGTACCAGCTCTTGAGAGGCTTGGCGTTCTGTCACAGTCATCATGTTCTTCACCGTGATCTCAAACCACAGAATCTCCTCATTAACAAGGTAAGTCATCATGTTCTTCACCGTGATCTCAAACCTCAGAATCTCCTCATTAACAAGGTAAGTCATCATGTTCTTCACCGTGATCTCAAACCTCAGAATCTCCTCATTAACAAGGTGAGTCATCATGTTCTTCACCGTGATCTCAAACCACAGAATCTCCTCATTAACAAGGTAAGTCATCATGTTCTTCACCGTGATCTCAAACCTCAGAATCTCCTCATTAACAAGGTAAGTCATCATGTTCTTCACCGTGATCTCAAACCTCAGAATCTCCTCATTAACAAGGTAAGTCATCATGTTCTTCACCGTGATCTCAAACCTCAGAATCTCCTCATTAACAAGGTAAGTCATCATGTTCTTCACCGTGATCTCAAACCACAGAATCTCCTCATTAACAAGGTAAGTCATCATGTTCTTCACCGTGATCTCAAACCTCAGAATCTCCTCATTAACAAGGTAAGTCATCATGTTCTTCACCGTGATCTCAAACCTCAGAATCTCCTCATTAAAGTCCTCATGTTCTTCACCATGATCTCAAACCTCAGAATCTCCTCATTAACAAGGTAAGTCATCATGTTCTTCACCGTGATCTCAAACCACAGAATCTCCTCATTAACAAGGTAAGTCATCATGTTCTTCACCGTGATCTTAAACCACAGAATCTCCTCATTAACAAGGTAAGTCATCATGTTCTTCACCGTGATCTCAAACCACAGAATCTCCTCATTAACAAGGTAAGTCATCATGTTCTTCACCGTGATCTCAAACCTCAGAATCTCCTCATTAACAAGGTAAGTCATCATGTTCTTCACCGTGATCTCAAACCACAGAATCTCCTCATTAACAAGGTAAGTCATCATGTTCTTCACCGTGATCTCAAACCACAGAATCTCCTCATCAACAAGGTAAGTCATCATGTTCTTCACCGTGATCTCAAACCACAGAATCTCCTCATTAACAAGGTAAGTCATCATGTTCTTCACCGTGATCTCAAACCACAGAATCTCCTCATTAACAAGGTAAGTCATCATGTTCTTCACCGTGATCTCAAACCACAGAATCTCCTCATTAACAAGGTGAGTCAGGCGATACCAAGCCACATTCTCCTTCAATTAGGAATTATGACACTGTTTTTCATTGTTTATCACATCCTTGAAGATCCTTAAAGATTAAAGACAAAGTTGAGTTCTGGTCATGTGATTGCATTGTGAAAGAAACGGTGTGGAATCTATCAGAAAAGGTTGATCATCTAGTATATAAGTATTTGTGTGTATTGCAAGGTTCTGGAATCATCAAAATGATAAGAATTTTGGCCAAATCTTGGCAAAGTTACAAGCACTGTACACAGAATGATGTATATGGGACTACACGAGCACATGGCGAAAAAAACCTACCCCCCGATTTTTACGATGTTTCATGTCATATTTAGAATATAAAGGCATTTGAATAGCCATGCTTTTCTGGGAACATGTTTAATCTGATGTTCTTCCACCCTTGCATAATAACAATGATAACGCTCACAAATTATTTTTTACCTCTTCCCAGAACTCAACCTTCTCTTTAAAGGGATAGTCCACCCCAGGATTTTCTTTAGCTGACGATATAGACCTAATAATACCATGAAGAATGATACAAGTCTCATTAAAATCCATGATCACATAACGAAGATATATCGACTTTTTTATCGAAAATCAGCCGCCCCCCAAATGCAAATGCGTTACATGGGCATGAAACGATTGTGACGTATGTTGCGAGCTGCCTTCTTTTTCGGAGACATTCACTTTCGCTTTCACTTTCATTCATGATTCGTCGTGTCAGTGCGATAACAGTGTACCGCGAGCGAAAGTGAATGTCTGCGAAATAAGAAGGCAGCTCGCAACATACGTCACAATTTCGATACTATCGGTTATTTTTTGGCGATCGTTTTTTGCCCATGTAACGCATTTGCATTTGGGGGGCGGCTGATTTTCGATAAAAAAGTCGATATATCTTCGTTATGTGATCATGGATTTTAATGAGACTTGTATCATTCTTCATGGTATTATTAGGTCTATATCGTCAGCTAAAAAAAATCCTGGGGTGGACTTTCCCTTTAAGCGTAAGATCGATCTTAAGATTGATTCATTACAATCAATTGTAACTTTTGGCCAATTTTCCTATTATAAACGTCCTTGGAAATCATGCGTAAGTTACTCTTAATTTGAAGAGATATGCTTGATTTGTCAAAGTTACGCTTGATTTATTAATCTTACGCTTAATCGTAAATCTTTATAATGCGGGCCCTTATGTCAGAGACTGCCCATGACTTACTTAGGTCTATTCGAGAAAGACACTTGTTTAGCAATGAATGAACTTCCAAAGATTGTGGAAAATAGATAAGTGGAAAGAAAAAATAACAACAACAAACAAACTTGCCAGGTCAGTGGGAGTTTGCTCAAACCTGTCTATAGGGACCGCCCAAGGGAAACACAAAAAGGGGCTATTGTAGACAGGTTCCTTTAGTACATGTTTCAATGGGAAACCATTTCAAGGGAAACAAAAAATGTGGTCTTTGTAGACAGGTCATCACTAAAGCAGGTTTGACCATATTTATACCCGGTGCCAGATGATAGAGTATGTAATGACTGTAATGAGCAAGGAAAGATATGGAAATGGAGCTAGTGCAGTCTTCTTGAACACATGTTTGACATACATTTATTCCATGTGCATAATCCGATTTGTTATTTAAACATATTTGTGGCTTACACCCAGTAAATAAGATTGATTGATCGATCTGTATTGAAAAACAAGTCAGAAAAAATCTTGGAACCTTACCAGCAGGACTTGAACCTGCATCTACTGCTTGCCAGGCAGCGACTCTACCACCAGGCCATCACTGGTCCATGGCACAGTCATGATGAACTAGAAACAAATACCCAAAGCTTTCCTGATTCATTCTGACTTGTGTTTTTAACGAATGAACTATCAAGCAGGTTTTTTTGAAAAGTTTGTTGTGCTGGTTCAAAAAACATACCTACTACGTATTAAACAAACAATTAAGAGTTATGTTTTTGTCTCAAAATGCGTTTTTTATTACCATAAGAAAAAATGGTTGTAAAATATATCATTTCACTTTGATGCTTCACCTTTTGATAAGATATTAAATAAACTCTATCTACTAAGATCTCACTACATTTATCTCTTTTTCATGCCACACAGAATGGAGAGCTTAAGCTAGCTGATTTTGGTCTTGCCCGTGCCTTTGGCATTCCAGTGCGTTGCTACTCCGCAGAGGTCGTGACCCTTTGGTACCGCCCACCTGATGTCCTGTTTGGTGCTAAGGTCTACACCACCTCCATTGATATGTGGTCTGCTGGATGTATCTTTGCAGGTAAACAATGGTTGATTCATTATTAGTATCATTGTATATAATGCACTTCTTGGTCAAGCTCCCACATATATCAAAGAACTGTTGAATTTCAAACTTAATCAACACAATCGCAACTTGCGCAGTTCCCAAGATTCTTTGTTGCTGCAGATTCCATCTATCAAAACAAAAATAACGCTAGGTGATCGAGCATTTGCTTGTGCAGCCCCAAAACTCTGGAATAACTTGCCATTTGAAGTCAGGAAATCACCATCTGTAAATATCTTTAAATCAAAACTGAAAACACATCTGTTTAATTAATTGTAAATCTAAGCATATCAGGAGCTCTTGTAGCGCAGTAGAATATATACTTAATGTTGGATAGTTTCTGCGCTCTATAAATGTATTATTATTATTATTATTGCAGGCCATCCTAGCAACAATATTTCAGTTATAACAAAAAAAAATACATACATTACCTTTTGTTAATTCAGTTTCAGAAAAGTGCAATTATGGTTTGATAGATTTTCCTACAATTACTGACAATTTCTAAGATTAACCATTGTGTGATAGAAATAATTGACATACGTCAATACACTCGATGCTCTTATGGATGTAAAATAAGAAAACTCATTTAAAGTTTATGGAAGTGAGATCAGTGAAGCCTAAGTATTGGCCCGGGGGGTCATCAAATTTGTATAGCATTAAGCCTATAGACTCGCATGACAAGCTTGCGTTTTCTACAAGTTAAACCTTTTGCAAATCTTGTTTGATTCCATTTTTCCCCAGTATATATTGTGCAATCGCAAACAATAGCCAGTTCAGGTATCAACAGATAATTGTTGACTGATACAGTACACCTGCAGTCCCTGTATTATAGGAGAGACCAAATAGACCAATCAAATTGGTTCGCTGCTGCTCAGATGATGTAATGTAATCTATCAAAAACAAAAGTAACTAATCATTTCTAACATATGTAAAATGGGAAATTTGTGAAATGCACAAGGTAATGGTATAGAAGTGTACACAACAGGAAAAAGCCGACATTGCATGACATAAAAGCAACTAGATTTAAAAGCTAAACTGACCCTATCAGAATAATAAAATAGAAAAATATGAAATAAAGAAAATGAAACAAAAATAAGGAAACAGCACTAGGGTCCCGACTTACATAGAGTTGATATCAATCACAACTATGTACATGAGAGATAGGAGACTCCAAACTTGCGATTGATTGGAGGACTTGCGATTGACTTGGATCAGTCGCAACTCATTGTAAGACAGGCCCTGGTGTTACAGCACTGTATCCCTATGTGCACTCAGTTGTACCTTTGCTGCTGATCCATTCCTGCTCCATTACTTCCTGTATCTTTCTCTTTCTTCAGAAATGGCCAATGCGGGTCGTCCTCTGTTCCCTGGTAATGACGTTGAGGATCAGCTCAAGAGAATCTTCAAGCTCCTCGGGACACCCACAGAGGATACATGGCCAGGAATATCAAAACTCCCCGATTTCAAGGTAAGCAATTTACCCAGCCTACCTACCCCCTCATCCTTCTTTCAGATGAGGACAATTCAACATACAGCTATGCAAAAAACATAAATGTAGATATCATAATTGTTTCACTTATTTCTCATCTGTAAGTCTCGTAGTATATCAGAGCATCGTCCTGAGAGCAAACACAGAGAGAAATAATTAATGAGCAAATACAATTTTGAGAGTTTTAGGGCACCTGTTTATTATTGCCTCTTTGTGAAACTTGCATCAGGCAGACATTAAATGCAATTTGTCAGCAATATTATACTTTGGGATATACTTTTAGGATATTAGGAATGAATGAATGCATTCCATCGAATGTAAGAAAGAATGTTTTTCACTATTTATCAAGGCTTATTTGGTTATTGGATATAACCCATTTCTAATGTTTTCTCTCTCTCTCATAGCCGTACCCTATCTATCCTGTGACCACACCCCTGGCCTCTGTCGTACCAAGTCTATCAGCAACAGGAAGAGATCTCTTGCAGGTAAGATGAGATTATCAACTAGATTGCATTAATTTCCTTGAAATGGTACAGCGCCACAATGGCAGCCATGCTAAAGGGAGGGTAATAATTGTGGAGCTCCAGGAGGGTCAAGTCTGACAGACATGAAACCCACTACTATTATTATCAAATCAGAAACTTTAGAACTCTCTCATTCCTATAGACTTATGGCAGGAATCACTCTTTTACTGTGGGCAATTTGTACATAATTCCCATAGACTACAGACATTGATTGGTTTCTGTCTTTAACCCATTAGCAACTAGACATTTTGTAAAAATTGCCTATTACTCACTGAAAGAACTTGCAATATTTCTCTCTTTTTGACATTTTTCTGAAGAATATGAAACTTGCGCTATTTTTCTATGCTGAATCCTAATGTAGACATCGTAAGGATTACGCACGTATAACATTATAACGGTAGACCCTAGAACGGATACTATAGCGCGTTGAAAACGGACGAAAATGGATGGGCGGTTTCGGGCGGTTCAGTGAGTAAAAGGAGGGGCAGTTTTGGGCGGTTTAGTTGCTATTGGGTTAAGCAAATGGCAATGACGGAATTCAGTAGTAAACAGGTTAGGGTAAGTCATCTAAAATGGGATGAATCTATGTTCAAAGTTCAGACTTCTCTTCTATCCAGCATTTTTGTCCGATGAGTGCAAGAGGAAAGTTTCATTATATGTCTTATTTAAACTTGAAGGCACGGTATTCCACTGACACTACTTTAGATTGACGTATCAGGGAATAATTTTCCTCAAATTTTTTGATTAGCAATTTCAGGCAATGGATAAATATTTCAAATGAAATTCTGTACATTTCTATGGAAGAAAACTGCTACACAAAAGATATTTTGTATAGCAGTCATGCAAAAATGCATAGCAAATTGCGATGCGATACCAGGAAAATTATTCCCTGCGTATACTGCCATCTGCTGCTCACAATGCCCCAATGTATTGACAGCCATGTCCCACAATGCATCACTAACTGATGCTTGGGCAGAAGACCTGGAAATTGCTCTATGTAGCCTTTCACGGAAAGATGGTGCAATTGAAAATACATTACAGTATTGGTATCAATGTTGTTAAAATACCCTGCTGTAAAAGCTTTCTTCAGTTCTGGGGCAAGTTTCATAACAATTTTTATCAATAACAAATGCTAAATTTCTGTGACAAATTTGCTCTCAGCCAATCAGATGCCATGGTTTAAGTAGCTTATAACAGTAGCTTGTAACTTGTTATTGATATCAAGTTTTATGAAACAGGGTCCAGAAACCACACATTCAGTATATACCATCCTATGCACAACATTGGATTTCACTTTGTCTCTTGTTTTTTATTTCCTTTGCCCAGCGCCTGATGATGTGTAATCCAGCCCTAAGGATGTCAGCGGAAGAGGGACTCATGCATCAATACTTTGCGGATCTCAACTCTGTTGTCAACTAGAGAGGGCAGTATTTTTATTGTGCAACTCGTAAATCATTTAATGTTATTCTCAAGAAGCAGCCAGTAAGAGAGTTTATGAGATTAAGAACTAAGAATATCCTATCAAAAACAAATTTAGCAGTTAGTAATACAGTCAAACCTGCTTTAGTGACCACCTGTCTACAAAGACCACATTTTTTGTTTCCCTTGAAAATGGTCTCTCATTAAAACATGTACTAAAGGAACCTATCTACAAAGACCACATTTTGTGTTTCCCTTGGGCGGTCGCTGTAGACAGGTTTGACTGTAATACTCAAAATGTGAAAAAATTGAAGTTGAAAGTAAGGGACAGCATGGTTTATGTATTAAAGATTAATCATATGTATTATCGTAAGGTGCGTCAATTTTTGAACTTTCCTGCCCAAACTATTGATGCACCCTATAATTAAATATTTGTGAGTAAAAGAGATGTCACAATGTCATATAATGATGGTATACTTGAGATATTCAAGATTTTGAAAAGGAGAATTTTACTATTTAACTATAAAGATGCAGGAAACCCTATTGTGCTTTAGTTTTTAATGTATTTATTAAGAAGGGAGGTAACACACTGGCTCCAGAGGGCTCTAAACTTTCCGGTCACCAGAAGAAGACCTCGCAGGAGACCCAGGGAAACTTGGAGGAAAACCATCAAAGAAGATGCAAAAAACATTGGGTATCAGTCATATGGATCCCACAGACAGAAAAGCTTGGAAAGCAGCTATTAAGGAAATGAAATGTCCAACCCCACAAAGTGGGACAAAGGGACTCTAAAGGCTGATGATGATGATGTGACTTTTGTTGAAGGCAGATTCCTTTAAAATGCTGAATTTAAAGATTGAAATTTTGTGGATCCTACAAAACTTATCCAGTGAACCCGAACATGAACACCATCAAAATTTTCCCATCAAACTTCATGAAGTGAGTGAACCAGAAGGTTTAAAACCCACATATTTAAACTCTCTCTGACTCTCAAATTGAAAGTTTTTTGACGATCGGTTAATTCATCATACATTCCTGGGGGGTGTTTCACAAGGACTAAGATCGACCTTAACTGGAGTTGAACTAGTTGCTCTCACCGTTGGTCTCTCAAGGGACGTCACAAATCTACAGAATTTAATTTTGTTACAGTTCATTGTAGAAAAAAAAAAATGTGGATTTGTAACCACGATTTGTACGTCCCTTGAGAGACCAATGCCAGGAATGGTGAGAGCAACCAGTGACATGAAGGGCCTGCCATCGTTCAAGTCCAAGTTAAGTCGATCTTAGTCTTTGTGAAACACTCCCCTGCTGTTCAGTTGAATATGGACGTAAGCAAGTGGCAAGATTAGACAGATGTATTAAAGTGTCGTGTGTATCTTTGTTGTGGTTTTGTGAATTTGATCTTAAATGTATGGTGACGTCCTATTTCAAACCAGCACATCGTTGAGCATTAGTTGTTGTTCTTAGGGTTGTTGTCCTCATTGGGGTCACTTATGTCTTTAGGGAGTAAGAGTGGGTTTATAAGTGGGGGAAAAGACATTTGATTGTATGTATGTACTACATACAACAAGATATCTGTAATAGATCTGTAAAGCACTTAGAGACACTGTCGATGGATGCAGAACAATGTAAACCTAGAATATTATCAATATTATGAGATAAATTTGGGAAAGGGGAGGGGTGGTAGTGACACTGACCAAGATTTTTATGTTAGGGGTCACAGCCTTTTCAGGAGTGGCCAGAATGACCAAAGGGTCAATAAGATAATGAACTGCTTGCCTGAACTCTGATGTAGTATTGTGGTTGTTATACTTTGTTTTGGTGGTACTATTTTGTTGTTGTAATTCACTGGAAATTTGATGTTTTCTTTTGAGTACTTGTGTTTGCTGAACTTTATTGAAGGCATTTTATGTTTTGCCTGATCCTAACTACAATCAGTGTTCAGTGTTATGGAGCAGATGATAACATATGGCACTCACTGTGTGCCAGAAGATATCATTGCTTTGAGAAGTAGTTAGGCCTTAAAAAAAAAAAAAAATTATTGCCCTTTGCGACCAACCCCAAAATCTTGAAATCTACGGTCGGCTTTTAAAAAAGTTATAGAAAAAAAATATTAAAGCATTCAAAACTGAGAAATATCAGCCTAAAGAGGGAGAAAAAGCCGAAAAAAAAAGAAAAATTTCCAACCGACCGACCCATGTTTTGGCACCTAAAGGTCAATACGACATCTCTTTTTTTTAAGGCCTTAATATTGTATGTTGTGAATGTTGCCCTTTGCCCAGTTTGTACAATAGATCAGTAAAAAGGGTATGGAGGAGAGCCGAATGTCTGTGCACCTAACTTATCATTTGAATCTGACTAAAATTTTCTTTTGTATTCTCCTTATGCTTGATCTCATCTTACTCCTTACATTCTAGAGAGTAAGTGTGTGGAAAATTTTGTCAAAATTTGGGCAAGAACAAAGTCATTTTCACTGGAAAATGCGGTGATGTCATTTTATGATATGGTACAAAACAAAGAACGTCCCTATGAGAAAACAATCATTCTTAACAATGATATTTGAATGTGATTTGAGTTAATTAAACTGAATCCTTTGATTGAGCCACAATGGGGACTACATCTCTTTCTATCAACAATCTGTACGTTTTATGTCTGTATGTTATGCCCTCTTTTGGCCAATCCATTTTCATTTGCAATGTTATTGTCATATACATGGATCTCTGTGTAATTATGATCTATATGTTCCACTGTCTATTTTGATTATGAAATAAATGCTGTTGCAATGGCATTTGGACATTCAAGCATAAGATTTCTAACAAAGATAAGTTAAGGGCATTTTGTGTTTTAAAAAATACCTTGGACTTTACAACTATTTAAAATAATTTAGAGGAGAGATAGGAAGATAATGTATAAAACAAGAAATGTATTTATATTACATCAGGAATCTGCTGTAAGCGTCCATGCTATTCCACACTGTTATAGTATTTTAAACAGAATAGATAAGGATATTGTTGTATGAACATGATCGCAAAGATAATATCAGAATTCTACTTGAGGGCTATATTTCCCTATCGTATGTCCAATAGAAATCCTGCTATGATTATGCAATACATCATTATAATGTGGCATTTTACAATAGATGACGGACGAAGCCATTGAAAATGCCTTGGGGTGATTCATCGAAAGTCTTTGGGATCGTGTATATGAGAATACACCAGCCAAGGGAATGATGTCTCTGTGTAACCTTATGATTCTTGTAAGAAACTAAAGGGAATGGTTTTATCCGCTATGTTTTGAGTGTATTTATGTGAATAGAATATACAAGGGCCAGCCAAACATGGCTGTTGATTGTTTTGTTGTTTGTTGCTATTAAATATTAAGTCGTCTGTGAAATTTTAACAGATAATATCTGGATACAGTGCTTGTTTGTTCGTTTATTTATTTATTTATTAAAAATACAATGAGGTATGAAGAAATCAAAGGTGGAAGTCTAGTCCCATGTCAAGTTGTTCATAATCAACTATTACTACAGGATGCCAGTTTTCAGGCTATAGCCTGATTTGAGGCCCTGACATCTTTTGATATCAGGCTTTATCAGGCTTCATATTGTACATAAGATATGAGGCTCCAACATGTGCAACTTTGCAGGCTCATCTGGAGAAACCAACTGGTATCCCTGAAATCAAACAACATTATGTCGCAATTTGAATTAAAAAACATAGCATGATTTAATTGTTGTAGTAGGTGAAAATCCTGATACCAATTGATCTCTGACAGAGTTTCTGTTCATCGATAAGGATAATTCTTTTCAAAGAGTGTACGATTTTATTATTTGATTGTGAGAATATTAATTACCGATTTCTTTATAAGTTGTAGCTCACTGATATACTGCTCAATATAATGCACCTCTTGTTGTTTTGATGTTATGCATGAACGGTACACCAGTCCGAAGTCCATACGAGGCATGGACCTAATATTCCATGATACGAGGCATGGACACCAAAAGGGGCGTGTACGAATAGGCAGAAACAGAAGATTATCTATGATCAACGGATTAGGTATTCTAATGTGAAACGTACAACTGTTAAAATGGTCACTTCTGTACATTTGTCTGGATGCATCCATAAAGCGTTTCTCTCCTCATTTAGCACTTGCTTACATTCATGTACAGACAGATAAGATAATTTGCTTCGTTTTTGCAGCTACGAAATTAGCCATCGTAGTATACTTCAATGGATCTATTTTTTTTCCCCGTGCCAATCTGTTGTACCAACATCCCAAAATAATATGTTAACCAAACATGACGTAGAGTATAGTACTACATCCTCGCTGTGTAGAATCCTTTGTTCTCATTTTCGGCGCACAAAACAAAGTTCATAAATCTGGTACAAGCCTATGACAATCACCTACCGGCGAACTTGCTCCGAAATCGACTTGGTTGCATCTGGAAAATCACTTTGTCTCCTTCAAAGACTAGTTGACATTGGGATCACATTAGAGACGTCACTGGTCCGTCCCTAAGGGGTCTCCCAGCTCAACTCCCCCATCAAACAGAATCATCACCACCATTCTACAAGAATATATAGTTAAGAATATATTCTTGAACGAAAGGAAGTTTGTTGAGGTTTTTCTTGCTGAGTAGATTCTTACCGGAATCATTGATGATTGTATTGTTGATGTAGAGAGTGAAAAGGAAGGAAGATGTCTGAGACCAGTATGGATTCTAACAATGGGGCAGTCCTAGATCCAAGGATTAAGGTAAGTTATTTATCTTCATCTTTAATATATCTTTCGAATAATAATGGGCTATATCATAGCATATTATTGATATACTATTTTGTATAATTTACATTTATAAATTATAGGGGGGGGGGGGGTGCAATCTACAAGCCTTGCTTTTCATCAGTCCCCTCCACGACCAATCTTTTATGCCTGCTGTGCACTGTCGATCAATTACAAATATATAATTGTTACATTTCATTGTTTTACTATGTACAATCAACAATGCAATCACATGTACTTTATTTTATTTTGTTGGAAATGGAAATAAATGAAATGAAAAATGAACGAAATGAAGGTGCATCTTTAAAGACTCAAGCTTCTTGGCGATGTCTTTTATTATGTAGATAACCCGCCCCCATTTCTTTCTTATAAGGTTAACCATTCATTTGTATCTTATATTATGGCGACATCGTAGACATGCAGTAATACGTTAATATGTAACATTCCTGGTTATTTTCATCTTCACTCTATAACACTCAATTATCTATGTTACAATATAATTTTTTAAATTTGTTAACCAATGTATATACAAAAAAGAAAAGAACAGAGAATGATCTTATTTGTGTGGATTTAAATCAATAACATTTGAATTGAATTGAATTAAATCTTTTGAAAATTACGGGGGAGGGGGGGGGGGGGGGTTGAACTTTCATAAGTGTCAACATGTTCTGCAATATATTTTATGCTTTGATATGCTTTTTTGTCTTTCTCTATCTCACAAGCCCTTCTCTATCTTTCTCCCCTTTCTTTGTTTCTAAATTCCATATTCCCTTCATGAGTATAATTTGCTTACATTTAAACGTATTTCCAATATAAGTAACGTTTTTTTTAAATTATTATTATTATGATGACCTCATCAATGTCTATTACATATTTTAATGCTATGCATTTCGCGTGAAAGAATAATGTTAACGTATGATGTGCATTTAATGAAAGCAGATTAAAAATAGAAAGAAGAGTTCATACGTGAATACTCAAAATAAGTGGACCATCGTATAGTGCACTTGATTTTCCTTATGTGTTACATTACTTCGCGGATAACGTGGTCCCGGAGCTTGAAAACCAATTAGGCTAACTGTACACGCAGTGTTAAGAGGAAGGTGGTAAGAGCAATACTTCCTATATACAAGATTCATTGACCCGCTATTCCCTTGCAACTTTACACTTCATTCTAGTACGTGACACTGAACATACTGTTTTGTCTACGATGTCGCCATAATATAAAATAAAAATTAGCATGTACTTCAACAGGGGGAGGGGGGGGGGGGGGGGGGGACCGCCATCATTAACATAATGAAATATGTTATGATTTGTACGTAACATAATTATTTGCACTACATGCATATATATGCCTAACTATTGGAATTGAGATTATATTAAAACAAAAAATAGATCGAATGTAAATGCCCTAATGTTAAATGGTAGATATATTTGTTAACATTTATAAGGAATTGTAAGAAAAGATTTAATTACCATTTAAGTACAGATTTGCTTCATTGCTTAAGACATTAATGGCATGGAACGTACCATACAGAGATGTCCACAAGCATTTTTATGAAATGGTCACGTAGCTATCTAATCAATGTCACCTACATAACATTACGTTTTTATTACTCAAACATAATACTCGTTTGTTTGAAATCTAGAGGTTCATATGACCGAAATAAAAGCAGAAAGGTTATCATGGGTGTTATTAAGTAATGCCCTTTGACATCTAAACACATCTTCACGTAGCCGCAATAGTTTATCAGTTTCTTGCTGCGTCAACATAATACTATTATGTGGGGCTAAAGGAACGAACGAAGGTCAGATTCAATTCAATTCAATTCAATTCAATTTATTTATTCATCATCCATAAAAATTATAACAGATATTGACAATATTTGACGATGCATAACAATAATAACAATAGATGAAAGGATACCTTCAAAAAAAGCACGGGGCTTGTACAATAGAAGGCACCTGAACAAAGTTAAATAATACATTTATAATTGCAAAATAATTCACCCAGCCACAAAACACAAATAGTCACACACAAAAATGCGCCAACACACAAACACACACACACACACACACACACACCCTCACTCACAAACTAACTAACTACTAACCGAAATGTAAAGTAAACAATCTTTTGAAAATCATTGTTGGAGTACATCAAGTATTGTAACTGTTAACGAAATGCTGGTTAAGTTTACGTTTGAATACATTGAGTGTGGTTGCATCGGAAATACAATTTTCAATTTCGTTTAAAATTTTGGGACCAGTATACCGAATGGATCTTTTATCTAACGAATTTTGAGGTTTTGGCAGTCGAAATTTCATTGAATTGCGGGTAAAATGTGAATGAATATCTGAATTTAGCTGAAACATATCATGAAACGAAAGTGGAAGAGTATTGTTTATATATCGATACATGAAAATACCAACAAGATATTTATATATGTCAAAAATGTTAAAAAGATTTAACGAATGAAAAATAGGACTAGAATGGGCAAGATAATGCGAAAGAGTACAAATTCGAATAGCTTGTTTCTGTTTCTTAAAAATACTTACTAATCTGGTTTTACACGCTGAACCCCATACAATATTACCATACATGAGATACGGCAAGATAAGAGCATTGTATAATAGAATTAATATATGTGGGGGTACTGTATATTTCAATTTATATAAAATTCCAATGGTTTTACTTATTTTATTACAGACATGTCTGACATGAAAATCCCATTTTAGATAACAATCAACATGTATACCAAGGAAATTATGACAGTCGACGAAATCAATCAACTCTCCGTCCAATTGTACTTTGGGTAAAGCGATACTCCGTGAATTGTTCAAACAAAAATATATACATTTAGTTTTTTTAACATTGAGACATAGCTTGTTTGTTCTTAACCATTCAACAACCTTGATAAGTTCTGTATTTGTTTGACATATTAAGTCATTCTGATTATAATTTGAGGCAATCAAACAAGTATCATCTGCGTATTGAATAAAGTGAAACAATTTTGAAACACAATATAAATCATTAACATATAATAGGAACAATAGAGGACCTAGAATTGATCCTTGAGGAATACCTGTTTTGATCAAAAGTTTTTTAGAAATATGAGTTTTATACATTGTACATTGATTTCTGTTTGTTAAATAATCTTTAAACCATAAATAGGGTATACCACGAATACCATATCTAGATAACTTAGAAAGTAGTATGTCGTGATCCATTACATCAAAAGCTTTCGACAGGTCTAAAAATATACCGATAACAAACTTATTTGAGTGCAATGCGTTACATACTGTATCATTAAAATCAATAAGAGCATGATCAGTTGAATGGTTTGGCCGAAAGCCATATTGATGCATGTATAAAATATTGTTATGTTCAAGAAATTTATATAGACGAACGTAAACTAATTTTTCTAGTAACTTTGAAAAACAAGGAAGTAAAGAAATTGGACGATGGTTGCATATATCATAAGGATCCCCTGTTTTTGGTACAGGAACAATTTTTGCAGTTTTAAGCCGGTTTGGAAATTTTCCAGTCGAAATTGATAAATTCATAATGTGCATCAACGGACGGGCTATAGCGTGAATAGATTTCTTTGCTATATTTTGACTAACATCATCAACTCCAGTGCTATTTGTATTCTTCAAATTCCTAAAAATATTTATAATTTCGTTTTCAGATGTAGGGCACAAAAATAACGAATTTGGATTTGATGCGTTCATGTAATCCAAATGGTGTTTATAAGAGCGAGGAATCTGGGCAGCTGTTTTGGTTCCAACGTCATTAAACATTCTATTGAACAGTTCGGATATTTCGCACTCATTGTCTACTATCACACCGTTGACTTTGAAATGATTCGGCAGGACTTTAGCTTTTCTATTTAAAATACCATTGATAATGCCCCAGGTTTTCTTCAGGTTATTAGAGTTGTATTTAAGCATATCACCATAGTATTTTGTTCGTGCTTGTCTTAGAAGAAAAGTAACTTTATTTCGATAAGATTTATACTTCCTACATAGACAACGAAGGCTAATTCAATATTTGCTAAGGAGATGCTGAAACTGAAGAAGTGTAATGTTTGCGTATTTGTTGGTGTACACAAAAGGGCAATCAAGGGGGTCAAAGGCTTTAAGATTACTGTAATAAACCTTATAGAGGTGTACAATACCAATCATGTTACACCTATTTATTTATGAGAACTGTATGTTTTTTCTCATATATGGCATGACAGTTTGCCATCGTGTTAAACCAAGAAGTAACTTCTTGGTTTAACACTCATCCCATATCTCTTTCTAGCTCTATTAATGCAAGAAAACTTTGAGCATGAAGTATGTGCGTGCGCGTGTGGAAGTGTGGGTGGGAGCGGGTTGCCGGGGTGTACAGCCCAAAGAGGACACAATAAAAAGTGTCCCCTTTCAAATATTTGACGGGGGGGGGGGGGCAAGTAGTACAAATCAGTTGGTATGTTAGATTTACAACCCCCGAAAAAATGGACCCTTTTACAATATTTGATCCCAAATGCACCTACAAATGTTGTTACCTTTTTGTTTGCTTGTCTGAGATACTTAAATGAACTGAAGAACTTGTATAACCGAAGGAATGTGTGCCCCGTCCTTACAAAAACCCGCATCCGTCCCTTCCCTTGGATGATATGATGTACAATGAAGGTATTGAAATAAAAGTTAGGTTTGATCTGTAAGAGTTGATTTACACCTTTACGAGGACATGTTTCAAAATTACCGTATAGTTGATATGATTTCCGGCTCAGTTCGTGCTCTGTTATTTAAACCAAGTATACAGCAACGGTTTTAGAAGGGGTTTGGGGCTCAACCCCTATCACCATGAATATTCAACACCCCAACAATTGACCATTATGATACACGAATTTAAGCGAGGCAGAAATGGATGCGAGAACATGAAGCCCCCTCCCAACTGTTCTTCTAGAACCGTGCCTGTATGTACGCGTTCACCACCATGTCAAATAAATGTTAGCTTATCAAAAGAGAAGAAAAATCACTGGTTTATTATTTGCGGATACAATACACTGTGTGTTTAACTTGAGTACTGAGTTCTTCATAAAATTAATTATGCTTAAAGCTGCATCCAATTTAAAAAGCATTTTTTTAAACCTAAAGTATTATATCAAGACCGAGCACATAATAAAATATTAATGAATTTCCTTAACAAAGGGACACTTACAAGTCTAAATGAAGCATTAAGCGATTTGTACTTGAACCGATATCATCTTTTCTTTATGTTGCCAAAATGACTTTAATTATGTTAGCCGAGTGGCATGATTATCAGGGAAAGGACGATATTTCAAACATCAATTGCTTAACAAATATGGACTTTCACGCTGTCACCTAATTTAGGCCAGTACTATCTATGATCAAATATAAATAATAAGGGCAATAATATTGATAAATGCTCTCTTCCTTCCATTCAGGCTATTATCTAAACAGATCAGAGTTCAAGTTGATCATTATCTTGGCATGATTATTTTTTTTAATAATGTACACTGTGATTGTTCAGAAGCAGAATATTTCGGAACACTGGCGCAGAAATGGAGGGGCGGGGGGGGGGGGGGGCTTTTCATATAATGAAAAAAAGATGAAAACGAATAAAATAGAAAGAGAGATGAAAAGAGGAAGGGAAGAGGATTGGAACCGTGTAAGAATAACGATCCTCCCTCCCACACCTTACCCTACTCAGTCGCTTTGGTCCCTCTCATTTCACTCATCATTCCCCCTTTCCTAACTCAATGGGGCGTTCCCCCTCAACCCTAAACCATTGAAATAATATTAAATTGCGTTGTGACTCTAAAGAAAACATTTCCTATTGTCTGTCTGGTTCGGAAACGCTTCATGAACTCACAGATTTGATGAAAATATACTCTCTAAAAGTATTTTATATTCATCAGACAACTCTTTCTATGAATGCGATTTTATGTGATTTAAGTAATACAACGTGCCTTTAAAGAGAAGGTTGAGTTCTGGGAAGAGGTGACAAATAATTTGTGAGCGTTTTCATTGTTATTATGCAAGTGTGGAAGAACATAGGAGAGAAAAATGTTCCCTGAAAAGCCTGGCTCTTCAACTGCCTTCATATTCTAAACATGACAAGTAACAGCTTATAAAGGAGGCCATATCTTTATGCCCCATGTTCGTGTAGTCCCATATACATCTTTATGTGTACAGTGCTTGTTACTTTACCAAGACTGGGCCAAATTTCTTATAATGTTGATGTCTCCAGAACCTTGCATTACACACCAATACTTATATGCTACATGATCGGTTCCACACCGTTTCTTTCACAAGGCAATCGCATAACCAGAACTCAACTTTATCTTTAAATAATGATTACCTCCTTTTTTACTTCCGTCTACACAGGATGAGCTTGAACTATTGAATACAGCCTCTGCGGAAATCAACCGGCTAGAAAAACAATTAGATGTAAGTATATTATGGTATGCATTAGCTCACTGGTTTACGTTCTCACTATTACAAACGTTATGCGGATATTTTGTTTTATGATCATTTTTTTAATCGTCTTGGTGCGCTATTTATCTTTTTGAGGAGCTGTATGTTACATATAATGCTTAGAAAAGTAGTAAGCAATTATGTCAATTTTTATGAGCCGAATTTATTTCTCAGTGTATTTGATATTTGATATAGGAGGTTTGGAGGTTTGACATTAAGGAGACGCGGTGACCTCATTGGTAGAGCAGTGGTCTGAGAAAACCGGGAGGTCCCGGGTTCGAAACCAAGTCAATTCGCTCGTGGCCTTCTGGTTGTTTACATATAGTAATCAGGTGAAACAATCATCATCAAACATTCAATTAATCACGGAAGAGGTTTACGGAACACCATGTGTAAAGTCCTCGAGGGACTGAGGAAAGTAGATAGAAGAATGGAAGTGAGATGGAAAGGCGAGAAAGTGGAGGTTGGAAGGAAGAGTATCTTTCGGAAGTATAGTCCTGAGAAGGACTGTAAACCACTACTCTCTTGCTCCTGCTCTGCAACTCTACTCGCCTACTCAACTCTCCAACTCAATCCAGCCTTCTACTCAAACCTCTCATCCTGCCTACAACTTTCTGGTTTACAGTCCTTCTCAGGACTATACTTCCGAAAGATACTCTTCCTTCCAACCTCCACTTTCTCGCCTTTCCATCTCACTTCCATTCTTCTATCTACTTTCCTCAGTCCCTCGAGGACTTTACACATGGTGTACCGTAAACCTCTTCCGTGATTATTCATACCACCATGCAAACCTTCAAACATCATCCCAAACATTCAATTAACTCAAATAATGTTGTTTCTCTATGGTAGGAATCCCGGCAAGCATTTCGTCAGACTTTAACAGAATCAACCCAAAGCCTAAACGAGAAGATCAAGAAATGTCGCAAGTCAGCTCAGAAGGCTCAGGGTTACTATGCAGCCAAGGAGGAAGCTAGGAAAGTGAGTAGAAAGTTCCAGTAAAAAAAACCTATTCATTTTTCCAGTGACTATTATTAGTCCTTAATCTGGCCCGTTTAATGTTGATCTCCACCGCACCAACGCAATAATGCGACCATTAGGACGCCCGTCGAAAAAAGCTAAGGCTGAGCTGGTGGCGCATATTTTTGAGCTGGTGAGCGTATACGAGTTCGTTGATAACGCCATCTTCGGCGGCTTAAATCAATTGTGGGAATATTATGAAGAACTGGCCAGATGGCACGCTGATCTTTTGAAGGGGCGATCGAGATAGAGCGAAAAGATCTACTGATAGAAGGAGCACTAAATAGCACGAATAAAAAGAATAGGAGTAAAAAGAATGAGAAAAGGAGAGGGGAGGTAGGGATGGATGGAGGGAGGGGAAAGAGAGAGAGAGAGAGAGAGAAAGCGAGAAAGAGAGAGAGAGAGAGATAGAGGGGGGGGGGGGATGTAGAAATAGTCGTTTGATTAGAAGAAATACAAGCCGACCGCCTGTCTGATTAACAATATATTTATGATTGGAAATCGAAACCAAATTTTGCGGTTTTTCGGTTTTCATAACAATATTGTCTATTGGAGAAAACGAGTATGGTAAAAACCGGTCACTCAAAGATTTTTACTTTTTGAGGCACTCTTTGGTCATTTTGAAGCGCGATTTTTTGAGGGCTTCAACATTACACTATATCACAGACCCTGATAACACGAAGGGCCGTGCATCTCAGATTTAACATTATTAAACGATGCCTTTAACTCACGCAGGCTCAGGAGCTGGCCCAGGAGGCGGCCCTTCGTTTCCAGCGAAGCTCAGGGATGTATTCTGCAGCACGAGAAACCATAGGGATCGCTGAGGAAGCAGCTCTGACATCCAAGAAACGACTGATGCAGGATTCAAGAAGAAGATTTGATTCGGCTCTTCAAGAGATGCTTAATCTATCCACAGAAAAGGTATGTTAAAGTCCCACTGCACTACTTGTAGCTACTTGCGCCCTCTATATAACCAGCAATGCCTAATCGGTGACCATTGGTCCCCCTTGATCCTCTTTTTCTTATGTTAATTGAGTGTTGATTTGATGAGATAACCACCTGACCAGTGACCTTGCAGAGTGGTCTAATTCCTCCTGTACACTAGTACAGATGGGCTTTAACATAATAAACAATGCTTGCAGACCAGGCGCGCCGGAAGCAGTTTGGGATTGGGGGGGGGGGGGGGGGGCAAACATTCCAGGGGGCTCACCTTCCAGGGGCAGTGACGTAATGAGAAAAAAACGTTCGGAAAGGGGGGGGGGGGCAGACGAAAAATCTGCATCACCACCTTACCATCTTACACGTTACATTTTTCAAAGTGGAGTATTAACGATCAAGAAAGGCGTAAATTGGCGTGGGGTCCAGGGCGTGAGCCTCAGCAGGGGGTCAAGGGGCTGAGCCCCTTTAGGTATTTAATTACGGTTAGATGAGCATCCAGGTGCCCTCTTTAAGCCATTGACATGTTCCAGGGGGGGGGGGGGGAGCGCCCCCAGAAGCTCAGAGGTTTACATAATTATTTAACCACGGTCAGATGAGCATCCAGGGGCCGCCTTAGGGCCCTTGGTGGGGTCCAGGGGGCAGAGCCCCCGGAATCTCAGGGGTTTCAGGTATTTAATTACAGTCAGATGAGCATCCAGGGGCCCGCTGTAGGGCCTTTAGTGGGGTCCAGGGGGCAGAGCCCCCGGAAGCTCAGGGATTTTAGGTATTTCATTACGGTTAGATGAGCATCCAGAGGCCCTCTTTAAGCCATTGACCTGTTCAAGAAGGGGGGGGGGGGGAGAGCCCCCCCAGAAGTTCAGATGTTTTAATATTTAACTACGGTCAGATGAGCATCCAGGGGCCCACCTTAGGGCCTTTAGTGGGGTCCAGGGGGCAGAGCCCTCGGAAGCTCAGGGGTTTTAGGTATTTAATTACGGTCAGACGAGCATCCAGGGGCCCGTCTTGGGGGCCCTTTGTTGGGGTCCAGGGGAAGAGTCCCCCGAAGCTCAGGGGTTTTAGGTATTTAATTACGGTCAGATGAGCATCCAGGGGGCAGAGCCCCCGGAAGCTCAGGTTTTTTAATGTATTTAATTACGGTCAGATGAGCACCCAGGGGCCCGCCTTAGAGCCCTTGTTGGTGGTCCAGAAGCCCCTGGAAGCTCGGGGGTTTTAGGTATTTAATTATGGTTCAGATGAGCATCCAGGGGCCCGCCTTAGGGCCCTTGGTGGGGTCCAGGGGGGCATAACCCCCGGAAGCTCCGGGTTTTTAGGTATTTAATTATGGTCAGATGAGCATCCAGGGGGCAGAGCCCCCGGAAGCTCAGGGTTTTTAGGTATTTAATTACGGTCAGATGAGCATTTTTACCTTATTTTGTGACATTGGCAGGTCACTTATTTTTTCTCCCCATCTTTCTTTTTTTTTTTCTCTTCAATATACTTTTTCAAAATGTGAGGGGGGGGGGGGACGCGCCACTTTGCAGACAATGATATAAAGGTTTCTAAATAAGCGTATTTTTTAGCCCGACTGCGCATTAGGGAATTTCTTATTTTCCCAAAAAATGCATAAAAAGGTATGACCTACAAAAAAATACCGAAAAATCATGTCATAACAGCAACATTTGCAAATCACTGTATCGAATAAGAAATACACCCCCCTCATCAGTATGCCAGCATTCAGGGGGCTCATGTCTTCTCACCCCTATAACAAAAAAAACAGGACACGCTTTCCCATTTTCGCACAATATGTCCACGATATGCGCGTATCGCTATTATAAAGACCTCCGTTGATAAATACCGTATAGGTGGCATGCGCAATGTTTATGAAATTTAATTCCTGTGAAATTTCCTTTTCTTTGAATAATATTGTATATGTGATTTATTCAGGTTTTTATTATTGTTATGTTCTTTTGGGTTAAAAATACAAACCATGTTTACTCCTTTACTCCTTTTTTTTTTTTTTTGGAGGGGGGGGGGGGGGGCGTTTTTTTTTTTTTTTTTTTTTGGGGGGGGGGGCAAAAATGCCTTTTGCCCCCCCACTTTTGTGATTGGGGGGGGGGGGGGGGGGGGCAGCTGCCCCCCCCTGCCCCCCCCCCCCCCAACTTCCGGCGCCTATGTTGCAGACTGTGTCGAAGTATGTCCATTCCGCACGAGAAGTTATAGCCTGACGTAAGACTGCATCATTGGTGTACGCAGTCTTTGACGCACCTTCTGAAAGTGATAATATGTCCATTAAAATGTTGCAAAATAAACAGAGGGAACAATGAGTTGAAGTATGCGCTAAAAGCCTTCACATACTCGATAGGCACATATATATAATGGCCCAAACGAAATAACTCCCCCGTGTATATTGGCATGATGGATCAGTAAAAGACTGTCTTGCTTGACGCTGGCGGTCTGAAACAAGCCTTCCTTTCCTATATACTTCAGGTTTAATGTCCTGTCTTACAATCATGGGTTCTTCGGCGTTGATCAATAGACCTACTTGATATTTGACTTTCAAAACTGTCCAAATGATTTAACAATACTATGTTTCCAAATTTTCTACGAGCTATGACGAAATGACTCGTATTCTAGGCCGGTACAGACTCGTACCGCATTCGGAATAGTGTATTTTTTGCGAATGAATCAAGG